>VXBJ01007843.1:66368-80468 GCA_013400055.1 Nycticryphes semicollaris
TTTTTTAAAACCCATCTGTTTCACACTTGTTATTTTTCAGTCCAAGTAGTGAGGCAGCCACTGGAGTTCACTCAGTCTATAGTCTATAATTCCATTTAGAAAATCAGTATTACTGTTTTCCACTGTAGACTAAAATATACCCAAAGAAAACAGTTCTAGCCATCTGTACAGGATGCCGATGCACAGGTGCTGGCAGTGGAGGCTGCTGGGCAGCCTCTAACTGATACACTACAGGACACCTTGAGGAAAATATATCTAAGAAAGAGAAAAACACTGCACCAGTGGAGTGAGGAGTAAAGGGGAGAGAAAGAACGAGAAACAATCCCGTGAACACCAAGGTCAGAGAAGGAGGGGAGAAGGCACTCCAGGCACCAATGCAGATATTCCCCTGCAGCCCACGGAGGACCCTGTTCTGGAGTGGCTGGGCATTTTCTGAAAGAGCTCTTGCCCATGGAGAGCCCATGCAGGAGCAGGGCTACAGGACCACAGATTATGGAGAGAACCTGTTCTGGAGCAGGGAAAAGCATGAGAGGGAGAGAGCATCAAAGACTGGCCACAAGGCCCCATTTCCCATCACCCCAGGCTGCTCAGGGTGGGGAAGAGGTAGTAGAGGCTGGAGTGAAAGACTGAAGCTGAAGTTGGGAAGAAGAGAGGGCAGGGGAAAGGTGGTTTTAGTTTTGTCTTCAGTCTTCACCATCTTACTCTATTTTAACTGTCAGTAAATTAAATTTATGTTCACCAAGTCAAGTCTGCTTTGCCCATGTTAAATGGTAAGTGATCTTCCTGTCTTTATCTCATCCCATGAGGTTTCTCATCACTCTATCCCAGTGCAGAGAGGGAGAAAGAAAACAGCTGAGCAGATGGCTGGCAGCCAGCCAAGGTCAGCCCATCACAATCTATTTCTGAATTTTGTGAGTCCAGCTAAAATATTTGAAGACCACACCTATGAAAACAAGTCTTACCAAGACTTGTCCTCAGACTACTGCAAAATTATTGAAACGCAATTTTATGACAGAATCCTGTATCATGGGAAAAAAAGAGATCAATCAAATTAAAATAGAACCTGACTAGATTTGGAAGTACTCCAGATCTGCATGTGGATTTTATTTCAAAGTAATTATATACTGAGAATGGAATACTATTTTAAAATGATTACGAATGATCTGTTGTGATAGTAAGCTGTAGACAAGTCCTTACAGGCCAACCTTTTCAAAAGACAATATTTATGAAATAATTTCTTTAATCAGTAATGAAAAAGTAAATAGACTCAATAGAATTTGAATCTGATGTATGGTAAGACAGCACCAATTACACTAAAATAACATCAATGCCAAAACTGCTGATGTAATTTGGGCTTCAGGACTAGTAACATATTTAGTGGTTGTATGAAAAACAAGAAACGCATCAGGACATAAACCCAAACCTTTCTGAAGGCATTGTCTTGCTATTATTTTTCACTGGGCACTGAAAAACAAGTGATTCTTTGTTCTAACTAATTATTGCAGAGGGTGGCATGCAATAGCACTAGAAGCAGTCAAAACCTGCTTTATACTAACAGTGAAGTATGTTATCATCATTATAGCAATCTAGGAAACAGTCCATTTTTCTTTAGGGATGCTTTTTTCCTAGCTGTGTTTATTTTTGCAGTTCAGTAAGAACAGAAATATAAATGCAGTTAGGCGCTATTAATTAAGCTTATTTTTATGAATCAAGTTATTTTGCTGCTCTGCACTCACTGTTGCATCACTGTGAGCCAGGTAACACCTTCAGTTTTAAGTCCAACTGTTAGAAATAAGCTTATGTATAAAAAAATAAATCTCACTTATGTGAGAAAAATTACTTTTCCACATTTAAAGTCAAAAATATTTGTGTGTAACATGGTTATGAAGCTAGGTGTGATTGTTTATAATAATACATCCTGGATCAGACTAGTAAATTGTTCAATCTGCTGTCAAATCTTTAATTATGTACTCAAGATGGTTGGTGAAAGAGTCAAAATTTGAGAACAAAAACTGCATAAAGTACAAATCAATCCTATTCACAATGTTTTCAAGTTAAAATAAAGATTATTGCATTTATACATAACTACAATAAATATAGTACCTTAGCTATCTTGAAAAAGTCTATGAAAAATTAAAGTGAACTATGATTCTTGAGTAAAATCAGCGTTATTTATAATAAGTTTGAACTACTTAGGACAGTAGATTTATTCTTGTTTTCAAGAAAGAATATACTTAAGAATTATTAACTTTAGGTCACATTTATTTATATGGAACAATACTAAAATAGTTAGATAAAACATATTTTACAGAAAGATTTTGTTCATAAAAAATCAGAATCAGTAAATAATATCACCTGTATTTTGAAAACACATTTTTAATTATTTTAGGAGAAAAATATGTCTGTACTTTTTGTATAACACTTTTCATGTTTTTTTTTTTTTTTTTTTCTGCATGATCTTGTCAGTACACTGTTAGGTTCATTAGGGTCTTCTCAGTTTTCTATTTTCATCTAAAAATAACATTGTACACATTTTATTTAAAAAATCCCCATGGAAAATTAGCCATTTAAAAAAATCAGTTTAAGCACAAATATTAATTTAGTTCTTTTTACATAATATTAAACATAGAAAATATTACCGGCACAATAATATGCAGTGAAATTTTATTCCTGTAGGGAATACTTTCCAAGAAACAGAAGAAAATCATAACAATTGACTTTTCAGCATCACAATGGGATGTACTGAAAATGAATTGTGCTCACAACAAAGCTAGAAAAGAAGAAATACAGTAGCAATAAATCAAAGAAATTGTGATATCTTTCATAGGAACATAAAATTTAAAGTGACCTCTGAGGTCATATGTACAGGACCCTGGGTGTGGCAAATCTATAGGATAGAAACATTGTCCTTGTAGCAGGTTGTTCCGGATCATTCTTATCTTAATGAAAATCCTTATCCTAATAGTTTCCAAATGGAATTATTTCATGCTTAGTTTATAACCATTTCCTCAGTGACATCATTTGCCCAAGAGTTTACATAGCTTTTCTTCATTTTCAGTATTTGCCTCCTTAATGATTTAGGGAAAGTCATCAGTTTCCTCTGATTCTTTTCCTCACATCCAGTTTTATTTTTAGATTGCTTTCTTAATGACCAGTCTGCAGACATGTATAGTAATTTACGTGATTACCTGCTTTACTTTTAATATTTTTTTTTAGCTTTCTGCAACATTTAATTGTTACCACAGCCTTGGAAAGTGGCACAATGCTCCTGATTTTCTCAGGCTCAGTAGCATCAGAAGATTATTTTAATTTTTCCTGGCCAAGATATCATCATGGCACTAGTAACTGATTTTTATATATTTATATATTTTTTTATTAATTTTTTTGGGGGTGTGTGTGTATAACTCAAGGTGTGAATCTCCAGTTCATTTGACCCACAGTGCTTGAAGTCACATTATACTAGGGAACTGTAATTTTTGATCCTTACTGTATCAGAAGTCAGGCTGAGAAATACCGTACTAGTGATATCTGGTCATCAGGAAAAGATTTAAAATTTATCAGACACAAAATATCAAATGTGCTAAAACTTATATTTTCTTCTATTTTATTTTCATATAAGTTTACAATGTGAAAACTTCAATGATTCACACATATCTCTTTTGTTTGAAATGCAGTTTTTGAGAAATTACCTAATTGAAGATGTTTTAAATATAGAGATGCTAATTTCTTATATATATATTTTACTAATACAGATTGTAAATAACTCTGCAGTCTATCATACTAAAATTATATTACAAATGTGAGAACAGATGAAAGTATCAATGTTTAAGGTCTCAACCTACAAAGTTTTCGGAATTAAGTTCCCATAAATGTTGTTTGACCTTTGACCTCATTAATTTTCCTAATTCTTCAAGATACTTAATTCATGCCTCATTTCAAGCACGTTAGACTCACCATAGTTAATAAGATCACATAAATTTAAAATTAAGTATATGTGTTAAAAATCTTGCTGGATCTTAATTTCTTCTATTGTCATGGAGATTTTGAACAAAGCCTTTAGAAATTCAGGCAAATTTTCAAATGTGTAAATGCAACAGTTCTTAAAATGAAGTATTCTATGCTGCTTTGATGTTTTGATTTGATGCTCATCCGCTAGGATTTTTGAGGATGGGGGCTCTTGCTCATAGCAAATAATCTCTGTTTTGATGTCCTCTTCCCATTGTATGGCATCCTTTTACTGCCTATGTGGAATGAGAATGGTGGTAATACATTTCAGTGTAAATCTGTATTGCTGTTGATCTACTAGGAATTTCATGAAATTCAGCAAAGGCGAAAACAATGTCTTCCAATGAGGACAGAATAACTCCATGTAACAGCACAGGCTGGGCTAGAAGAGAAGGTCCTGGAGATCAACCACTTGACCATGAGCCAGCAATATGCTATTGCATCGATCAAGGCCAATGGCATCCTGTGCTGCATTAGAACGATCATCGCCAGCATGGCAAAATAGGTCATCCTTTCCCTCTGCTCAGCACTGTTGAGACACTTGTGGAGTGCTGAGTGTAATAAAAAAGGTGGTTGGAGCAAGTCCTCTGGAAATCCACCAGAATGGTGATACATCTGATTCTCATGAAGAAGCTGAAAGAGTTGTGATTGTTCAGGCTAAAGAACAGATGGTTGAGGCAATGCAATCTGTCTTCAACTATGTTGCGAGAGGATAGAGAGGAGACAGAGCCAAACTTTTCTCAGGGCTGTACAGGGAAGTTTGGGAGAGAATGAGTACAGGTTGTAGGAAGGAAAATACCAATTCAGCATGAGCAGAAAATGTTTTACAGTGAAATTTGTTAAGCACTGGAGTAGATTGCTCAGACAGCCTGTGGAATGTCCATCTAGGCCAAATCTTATACTCTTCAAAATACTATTCTTTAAAACTTATTAATCAATTTACTATCAATTAAAACTTGATATTAAATGCATAGTAAGTAATTATTTCATAGCCTGCTTGAACATCTTGTTTACTTCAGGATCCACTTCACAGTTCAGAATATAACTTTCAAAATGCTAATAGGATTTATCAATTAATTCAAAATACCTTCTGCAGTACAACAGTCAGTTTTGACTGATCTGCTTCTGGTTTGACAACTTCAGTCCAGTCCACTGTGAAAAGATGCCTTGGCTCATTTACTTTGGATCAATTTTATTAAAACTAATAGGGCTTGGATACAAATAGGCAGGAACAAGAGACAAGCTCTCTTGATAGCTGGCTTTACACAAAGGGAAAATTGATTAAAAGTGAAAAAGTAGCATACAATGAATCATACACTTGGACAGGCGTATTTTTCTGTAAGGTGACAACTAAGCGCTTAGTTAAACAGTACCCTTGTACTGTTCTCACTGTCTTTTTTATATCTGGTTCAGAGGATGAGAGGAAAAGTTGTGTGGCATTTAACATTCCCATGGAATAAGGATGAGAATACAGGATTCATTTTCTCTGCTGAATGCCATTACAACTGAGATAATAATATATATACTTTTATTTCTCTACTCTCAGCTATCTACCTTAAATTAATTTGTTTGAAATGACCAGACTTACCCTGACAAGGATTAGAAGTGAGGAAAGTAAAGTCATAGCCACTTATTCATCGGATCTTATGACTTTTGATCGACACATATGACTTTCATTCTCCTAACCTAGCAAGAGGGTATTGAATCTTGACATCTTTATTTTTTGATAGGTGATTCATGACAGCCAACATGGCTTTACTAGGGGCAGGTCCTGCCTGACTATTCTAGAGGCCTTCCATGATGGAGTGACTATGTCACTAGACAGAAGACGACCTAGGGATGTGATCTATCTGGACTTCTGTAAGGCCTTTGACATGGTCCCCCACGACATCATGCTTGCCAAATTGGAGAGATACGGATTTGATGGGTGGACTGTCTGGTGGATAAGGAATTGGCTAGGTGGTTGCATCCAGAGGGTACTTCTCAATGGCTTTAAGTCCAGATGGAGAGCAGTGGCAAGTGGTGTCCCTCAAGGGTCTGTGCTGGGACCGGTACTGTTTAACGTTTTTATCAATGACATAGACAGAGGGATTGAGAGCAACATCAGCAAGTCTGCAGATGACACTAGGCTGTGTGGTGTTGTTGATACACCTGAGGGATGGGATGTCATCCAGAGGGACCTGGATAGGCTGGACAGGTGGCCTCAAATAAACCACATGAGGTTCAACGGGAGCAAGTGTAAGGTTATGCACCTGGGCCAGAACAATCCTCGGTATCAATACAGACTAGGTGACGAGGTATTAGAAAGCAGCCCCGAGAAAAGGGACTTGGGGGTCCAGTTTCACTAAGAATCTTGGCTTTTTATCAGTTACCAATTTGTGTTTTGTTTTTTTCTGTTTTCTGTTTCTGACTCTTGTTGATGATGTTACAGTAAATATAAACCGAATGTTCTCTAGGGAGAAAACAGTATTTTGAGTGTCAGGCACATCTTAGAGAATCCAGAGAACAAAAATAAATTATTCAAATGTATCACAAAATCACAGAATCATCATGTTTGGAAAGGATATCTGAGATCGCTAAGTCCAAACATACACACACAAAAACCCCCTATAATCTTGGCCACTAGAGCATGCCATAAGAGCATGCCCTGGAGTGCCACATCTATACATTTCTTAAATACCTCCAGGGATGGTGACTCAACCACCTCCCTGGGCAGGCTGTTGCAGTACCTGACCACTCTTTCAGTGAGGTAATTCTTCCTAATATCTAATCTAAACCTTGCCTGCCGCAATTTCAGAAAATTTCCTCTGGTCTTGTCATTATTCATGTGGGAGATGAAGCCAGCACCCACCTCTCTACAACCTCCTTTCAGGCAGTTCTACAACATCTTTTCAGGTAATGGTAGAGAGCAATGAGGTCTCCCCTCAGACTGCTCCAGACTAAACATGCCCAGTTCCCTCAATCTCTCCTCATATGACTTGTTCTCTAGATCTCTCACTAGCTTTGTTGCCCTTCTCTGGACCTGCTCCAGCACTCAATCCCCTCATCCAGATCAATAATAAAAATATTAAACAAGACTGACCCCAGAACTGAGCCCTGAGGGACATCACAATATGTGCATATGAACAGAAATGATCCACACTTTAACTGTCAAATCTAATATGAAGTAAGGCTGAATTAGCACTATGAAATTTTCAAGGGCTTGCAGATATATTAACAGGTCTCCTTGCCTTTTATAACTTAGGAAAAAGTGGTTTTTTGCCTGAATAGACCTCAGTACAATGATAAGAACTATTTTAGAAACTCAGAATCCTCCTGTGCTGTATTTGTTAATTGCTACCTTTGCCACTCTACCAAGGAATTTAGCTGCTGAGAGTAGAACTCAGGGTCAAATCCCCTCCATGATATCACAAAGCAACATGAAGCATAGTCAAAGCTTCAGTATATCAGAGATAAGATAATGGAATTAAGTTTTCTCTGTTAGCCTTCAAATTGTGCTATGAAAACTGGTGTATGGGTAATGCTATATGAGTATCACAGACAGAAACCTGAACCAAACTGAATTTTGCAAACTTTTGTATAGTCTTCAAGACCTTTGAGTGATCTAAGAATAGCTGGGTTGATAACACCCAGCTGAACCAGAATGTTCTTTGTGCTCCTACTGAAACCTGTGCCAGCATTTGACAAAATTTAGCTCCATAAAACACTTGTTATTTGCATTTTTCAGTGACAAAATTGTCTTGTCATAATGTGCAAGGTAAATAAAATACTTTTCAATAAACAATTATTTTAAAAATATTTTATATTAACAGTATCTAAAATTAATTAAGCATCTTTCTACATAAAATGTTGTTTAAAAATGACTTTATTAATGGAAATATGAGCATTTAAAATAATTTTGAAGTCCCAAGAACAAAAATCTTGGAATCTCACTGGACGTTAGATTATAGCTACAGCTAAAATAGAGTTAAATCTTAGTATTTAATGTTGCCTTTCCCCAGAACTTAGTGCAACTAAACTGTATAATGAATGGCTATAGGAGCAAGGAATTAGCCTGCTTTTTCTGAGCCTCTTGACCTTTTTTTCTTTCACTTCTGCTTACTCCTGTCCAAGGACCTAGCATTGATTTGACCACAACAAAATTCAGTAGGAAATCCACTGTTGATCTTTCCCAAAAGTCAAATATGACTTTTAACTTCTTGTGTGAAAGTTGGAAAGAGTAGGGGCATATTTTTATGCTTGTTTTTAGAATAATCTTGCTGTTTTAAATTACAAAAATTATCATGGCTCAAAAAATTAATGAATAAAAACGATGGAATTTTGGGGGACTATCACCACATACTTGTTATACTTACCTAAACTCCCTCTATCTCAAAAGAGGGTGAAAATTTATGAGTGGAAGTCTGTGAATGATATAATCCAGTACTGCAGAGGGAAAGGGTTTAGGACAAAAGAACTGTTGAAGGTAGATGCACATGACAGTGGAAAAAGGTCTAGAGAAAGAGGAGCATGAGAAAAAGAAGGTCTAGAGAAAGAGGAGCATGAGAAAAAGAGATCTATAAGGTAGAGTGAGAAAGGACAGTAAAGAAGTTTGGAATGAGGAGGAAACTGTCTGGAAACAAAATTGGGAATGTGTACTTTAGGAGGACTAGAACACAGCTGAAGGGATTCCATCTCTGAGGAGGAATACACAGAGCATATAGGCAATAGATTATTAGATAAGGACCCCAGAGGAGGAAGGAAGTGAAAAAAAAAATAAATAGGGCAAGAGTGAATTACATAGCTAAAAGCTGAGAGATGCTAAAGACTGAAGACTAGAAAGTCTGCACTAGGAGGAATCACATTACCATGATGTGTTAAATGTGAGGGAAAGTCAAGAGTGGGAGAAGAATTTGTTTGTCAAAGAAAAAGCACACCTTAAGCTTAAAATGAATAACTTCTGATTAGGCTGCTACTTTCAGGAAAGATCTGTGAATTAGAAACCATTCTGTTTCTAAAGCCATTCCGTACTCTCTTACTGGTATTACTCTCATCAGCTCAGTGATGTTGCTCTGTGTGAGAGATCCTATGTTTTCAACCCTACTGATGAAACCTACCTGGAACCTGAATTCCAGAGCTCAGATTTATCTCAGTGACTCTTCATATACTGGAAGTAAAACTATTCTCAGCTCTATTGTCAGATGTAGTATTATAGCAGGCCTTGGAGACAGCAGTCTTGAACTACTAGGACCCTGAACGGGCAAAATAAGATAAGGAAATAGAAAACACAGAAAAGCAAAGCCAGAATGACTAAGCACTTTATTTTTCCAACCCACGTGGCACATGTTAACTGCATGATAAACAATCATAAGCTAACCCTGAGCGCGTGAACAATGTATGATAGCCAATGATAAGTTAAAGCGCTTTGCATTAATAAGGCAATGAGTGATATAAATATGAGCCTGAAACCAGAATAAAGGGTCTTCCAATTCATTCACATCAGGAGTCCATGCCTTCAATTCTCTGCATTGCATAAATTAATTAGTCTGGACTAAAAATAAGTCAATGAAAACGTTAGACTGATTACTCCCTCCACATGAACCACCTTATAACTTGCATAATAAGATACGCTAGATAGAACCATGACTTGAATCAAGATTTCAGACATTCTTAAGTAAAGAAAAAAACTGAAGCAAAACGTCCTTTACTTCTCATGTCCTACTTTACATGGGCAAGTCACAGAACCACTCCTTTATTTGCTATACATTTAAATAAGGCAGTTAATGTTCTTGATATATTAAAAAAAATTATCTCACTGGAAAAAATCTTTGCCTACAGGAGTGCTAAGGTCAGAATGGAGAAATTACACTTCTATATCTCTGAAAAAATATTATGAAATACACTTTTTCCAAATTTCTCTTTATACAGTAGATTTTGTGAAACTTATTTTGAATTGCATAATTTTCCACATAACTTAGGCAGAGAATATGTATTTAGCTAATTGTAGTAGACTCTGGTATAAGTACCAGATTCCTAAAACTTTGTTTTTAAAGAAACTAACATCACCAAAGCTAATCCCCAATAAATCTGATCTACTGTCAAATTTTTCAACAGGTTTCTTTTTTTAAGGGTGCTTGACTTGAGGAAATTGGTCCTGATTCGTGGGAAAAAACGAAACAAAACAAAACAAACAGTATTCAACAGTAACTCAATTGAAACTACCCTTAGATTTTCATAAATAATCTATATGTCCTGTAAAGGAAAACCCACATAGCTCCTAGTCTGTGAAAACTGAACACTCCAAATGATTTTTATAATGCTAAAATTTTGCTGCTTTACCATTTTTCATGTGTAAAAGGGTCATAACCTCTTTCATGCTGAAGAAAATAAGAATGGCAATTTGGTCATTGAATATGTTTGCTGCAGCTGTCAGCACATACACATTAGACATCGAACTGGTGATCCCCAGAATCCTACAAGCAAATGTGCATTGTAGTTCACAGGACAGAGAAACAAAACAGAACAAAAGCTTTCTGAAGAGATCAAAAACTCAGCCAGCGCTTTAAAACCCAGAAAATGTGTGATATATGCCCGGATGATCCTTGAAAGTGAGATTTTCTTCATACTATAGATAAAGGCACAAAAATCATTCTGCTAGTTTCAAGTGCAAGAAAATTCATTCTTCTCCAGTCTCATTTTAGCATTTAACAAATTGATCAGACTAACATGGTGTCTCTTGGGGTAGTTGAGATCTTTGAGCTGTCAGTCTTAATTTCCAAAAATAGGACCCTTGTTTTCTGTCAATACGATGAAGCTTCAATAACTCTTAAAAACAAGATTAATTAATTAATAGAAAATAAATGTAATTCAGCGAGTACTGCAAGCTCAGAACTAGAGAAGTGTTCTAATATTGATATTCATGAAGTACAGACTGAATGTCTATAAACTAGCTCATGAAAAATAAAAAAGTAGTAAGGCCTCATGACTTTCTGAATAATGCCTAAAAAAAGAACTGTTTAAGTGCTTTACTGATAACCTTTAAAGTTGCAGTAACATTTTTAATCATTATATGATATTACATTTATAGAGAGGTTTGAATTATTAGGCAAAAGACTGTAAGATATGTCACGGATGAATGATGGCACAATATATATAATATTGTGTAGCCTTTCTTACTGTGCATTGCAGTCTACAGACCATCATACAATTTATATATAACTATATATGTAAGAATATTCGCAAGCATTCTGGTAGAATGGAGGGTTTGTCATAGTCTTCAGGAGGGATCCAGTTTCTACTCTCCATTTCTGGGGGAATAAGTGTTAAGGCATTTTCTATCTATCTTTTAGATCTATTGAGTTTTTGATAACTGAATTAGTTAAAACGTTCTAACTACATGAAAAGCCATATTTTCCTCCATTAGGTCATTTTCTTCTTCTAATGCAAATCTATATTTCCTTTGATAAGTCAATATATGGCTGGAAACAGCCCTGAAGAAAAAGACCTATGGGTCCTGGTGGACACCAACTTGAACACAAATCAATGATATGCCCTTGTGGAAAAGAGGCAAATTATATCCTGGGATGTATTAGAAGTGTTGCCAGAAGGTTGAGGGAGGTGATCCTTACCCTCTACTCAGCACTAGTGAGGCCACACCTGAAGTACTGTGACCAGTTCTGGCCTCCTTAGTACACAAAAGACAATGGACATACAGGAGACAGTCCAGCAAAAGACCATTAAGATGATTTAAGGTCTGGAGCACCTCTCAGATGAAAAATGGCTGAGAAAGTTGGGATCATTCAGAGGAGAGATGAGGACACTAAGGGGGGAACTCTCAATGTATAGAGATATCTGATGTGAGGGTGCAAAGAAGATGGGGCCAGGCTCTTTTCACTGGTGTCCAATGATAGCACCAGAAGCAATGAAACAAAGGAGGTTCCGTATGAACAACAGGAAACAATTTTTCGCTGTGAGGGTGACAGCACTGTCACAGGTTGCCCAGAGAGGTTGTGGACTCTCCATAAGTAGAGTTAATCAAAATCTGTTTATACATGATCCTGGCTTGAGCAGGGACATTGAAACAAATGACATCCAGAGGTCCCTTCTAACCACCATTCTATGATTCTGTGAATCTATAAATGTAATTTTCAGAATTTTCAAGAAGTTTGTAATTTTTATGTTTATTAATTTTATTGGTGAATATAACATGAAGATGTGGAAATTGATTAGAAGGATTGGAAGTAAATGAATCACTTTGGTTAAAAGAATTAATTGAAATCACCAATATAAAGTTGATTGGACACATTATAGAAAATATATATGGTTCATCATCTGACTTAGGCATCTGTAGTGGGTTAGTGTTGGCTAAAGGCCAACCTTCCACCTCCCTGCTATCTCATTTCCTTTCCTCAATGGGACAGTGGGAGAAAACAAGATGTGAAGTACAGATGGGGAGATCACTTGTCGGCTAGTGTTGTGGGCAATAGAGACTAAACTTGGGGAACATTAAACTAACCTATTGGCAATTAAAATTAGGGAAATAAGACAAACAGTAAAAGGGCACCTTTCTATCTAGATCTCCAGAGTTCAACTTCATTCCTTGACTCCCAACTCTTTTAGCCACAACTAAGCAGCAGAGTTAGTATGGGCATGGTTAGTACACAGCTGGTTGTTGCTGTTTCTCTCTCATACCTTTCCCCTGCTCTGGTTCTGACCCTCTCCACTAGCTGTGGTCCCTTCAAGGGAAAAATCAGTTCCAGCATGGTATCTCCATAGGCTACAGTTCTTTCAAGAAATACCCACCTGCTCTGGCATGAGATCCTCCATGACCTGCAGTGTGGATATCTGCCCTGACATTGAGATCTCTTCCTCCTCTTCCTGCTCTGACCTTGTTGTTCACTCTGCTGTTCCTCACTCTTCCATCCCTCTCTCTCTGTTGTTCCTGTGTTTCTTCAGTTTTATCCTTAAGAAATCTTATTTTAGATTTTATCATTAAGACCTGCACTATTTCTTTAAAAGTACTTTCCAGGATTAGTGTAATTTGCTGATCCTATTAAAATGTTTTCTTTCTTTACATTTCACTTTACATTTTCAGTATATAAAACAAAATGACATAAACAGTTGCAAAAAAAATTAAATATAAAATTCATTATTAGACTAAGCAAAGGATGGGATAATTTAATTTAATTTTATTCATCCATCTGGACTTCCAAAATATTTTATTATATTGTGGAGTTATTTTTTGATAAAATTAAGGTGAAAATCAGTAACCACTGAGGGAAAAAAAAATTCTCTAACAGGACTTTGTTTCAGCAATTTCAGATTATGACTACAAGAATATTCTGGCACTCGCAGATTTGGGTAACTGGTGTAGTTAGAAGGCTATAATGATTTCTAATGTTCTTTTCTAATGTTCTGTCCTGGCAGGGTTTAATAAAACTAAGACCTCTCTCATTAAGATTTATTCCTTGTATATTGTTAAGTTGAACAAGAATTGAGTTTTATGGACAAGACTTTATTCCAGAGACCATTAGAACTCTACTGGCACACTTACAGTCAGATGAAGGAGTAATGTGTCGTAAGGTATGTTCCACATTACTGTGAGTTAAAATAATTTGGACTCAGGGCTAACCAATACTGAATTCATGCAAAAGTGCCAGAGTATATAGTAGACTACTTTCTTGGTCTCTCAATGCTTGAAAGGGTTTTTTTCTTTCTTTGGTATAAGAGCAAGAATTGCAATCTGCCCATCATAAATGATCATTTGCTATTTTTACTTCACCTTAAGGTTTAAATTATTACCCTCATCTTTTGGTTTGTTCTCTGTTGTTGTTCAAATAAATGACTATGTCTCCATACAGGTATGTTGTTAATATTATCAGAATTGTCATAGAATCATAGAATCATCTGGGCTGGAAGGGACCTTCAAAGGTCATCTAGTCTGGCCCCCCTGCAATCAGCTGTGACACCCCCAACTAGACCAGGCTGCCCAGAGCCTCGTCGAGCCTCCCCTTGAATATCTCCAGGGAAGAGGCCTCGACCACCTCCCTGGGCAACCTGTTCCAGTGCTCCACTCATTAAGATTTATTCCTTGTCATTGTAAAGACCTTATTCCTA
>VXBJ01007844.1:0-44227 GCA_013400055.1 Nycticryphes semicollaris
TTCCTTCCTTCCTTCCTTCAAATCCACTGTTGGTGGAAAAGGTAGGAAATACTTGAGATCAGATATTTGCTGGGTTACCCTAGATAGGGAAAAATCACTTTTGAATAGATCTTTCATTTCTATTTAGTTCTCTTTAGTAGACGCACCAATATCTTTATTTTCTAAGTGATTGGGAGGTTCTCCTGGTTGAGAGAGAATAGTTACAGCTCCACCTAAATTACAATTCATTTAGCAATGTATTATGATGTTCTTTACCATGTTGTAAAGAACCATGAGAGATAGTTTTTATTTTGTGCTTATATATGTTCCTCTTCCTATTTTTCCCTCAAAGGAGACATTAAGTCTTTCGTATCATTCAATGCAGAAATCACAAAATAAAATTATTAAGTCCTTCATAAGAAAGACTGGTAGTGGTGAGACACTACACTGTAACCAGTAAATCCTACATCAGTAACTTTTCTGTAATTTTGAGGAAGACTGTGTGGACTGAGAAATGGCTGAATGGCAGAGCTCAGAGGATTGTGGTCAGCAGCAGCGAGTCCAGGTGGAGACTTATAAATAGTGGTGTTCCCCAAGGGTCAGTACTGGGTCCAGTCTTGTTTAACATATTAATCAATGACCCGAATGAGGGGATAAATACATCTTTTTGTTTATATTGTTTTCCCTTTTCAAAATGCCTGAAATAGGGTGAAAGTGGAGCCATATTACTTTCATATCAGGAAAGAAACAGCACATAGTGAAATCCCTGGTGTGTGGCAAGGTAGCAAGTGATGTAGGAGTCTGGAAATTCATGAGTAAATTTGAGTTGTATAGAGCAGACAAGTTTAATGTACACGGAAAGTAGCAGTTATTTGTACAATCTGTTCTATATGATGTCTTACTTTATGACTCATGTGACATATGTTGAGGTCTGAGCTTTTGAATGTACCTTTTCTACTTCCTAACACCCTCTGATCCTCTCTGAGCTTGTTAGCTTCATCTCTGAGAATAAAACATTATTTTTTTAAATAAAGGTCTTGAGAAACATAACAAGAAAAAGCTATTATGGATTTTTAACAATGCTTATAAGCCCTTGTGTGAAGCTGTATGAAGTTGATGATACTTACGTACATCCTTATTTACAACAGCTCCGTACCCAGAGAAAAAATTATTATGTGTATGGATTTTTCTTCAAAAACAGGTTTACTCAATAAGGTCTGAGTCACTGAATTTAAAGCAAGCAATATCTTTTTCTTTGCTGGCCTGAATGAAAATGAATAGAGATATTACTTTCAAGAATATTAACTGAATCCTCCATCCTTGTTAGAAAATAAAGTATAATTTATTTTTCTTTTATGGGCTCATTTGATCTCAGTCATATATGCATATATGCTTTTCCATCCCTACAGATTTTTTGGTGATGTTTCTAATTCTCTCAACCTCCTAAAAATAAGGTATTGATAAATTTAGTAGAAAAAAATAGGAAATGTATTAAAATGTTTGACTGAACTATATAAAATTATTCTGCCGAAAAGAAGGTGATTGTCTAAGGGAGCAGATAGCAATTCCTTGGTTTTATAAACTAATATCAAGAATTCTCTAATTTAATTTTAGCTAATCTAATTATTTTGAACTATATCACCCTGAAGATCTCTCCATCACTGTGTTTATCTAGCCTTCCTAATAGTCTTCACTGTATTAAAAATGTGTAAGGCTTCCAAAATCAAAAAATTTTTAGGAAAATTGTAATTCAGACACAAAAATACGATGCATATGCAAATAAGAAGTAGAGGGCATGCAAAAGAAAACTATATTTTTAAAGGGAAGGAATGATAATCACCCCAAAGGAATTGCAAATAGATTTAAAGTTCCAATCTCTTCTGCAAATCCTTGATTCTGCCCTTTTCTAAATGTGAAGGATGAAGACACAGTATAGCTTCATAACCATGATGAAATCACAAGACACAGTAGAGTGCACACTGATTAGTATTAATGTTGAAATTAATATTTTGGTATTAACCTAATTAAATCAAACCTGAATGAACAATAGGAATTTGTATCTATCTATAATTATTTTGGTTGCAAAAGTTGATTTCCTGTACGTATTTATCACTAGAGTGGGAGTTTGTGAACTACGGAAATCACATGTCTACATTGGAGTAATTGCAAGAGTAAGGACTCCATATCTGGGAGCTCTTAAAGCTAGAAAATAATTATTCACTTCTGAGAATGAAGTTTTCTTCACCAGTGAAAATACAAAGGTCTTTTTGCTTTCTCGTGTTCTTTGTTTCTTTTCCTGTCTTTCCTTTGGATGTATCTTAGACCTTTCAGGGATTTTCTTACTATACAAATAAACCACAGTAACTTGCGTAAACACAAATAGGCCATGTATGCTGTACTAACCAGTTTATTACTTTTTCAGACCTCCAGACTATTTTTTTGCATTGTGTACAAAAATAACTGTAACTAATTTCTGGACAATGGCAACAAATAAACTTATTGATTAAGAAGAGTGCTTTACTGAGGTTATTTTGAGAATCTGGTTACAGTGTTTTGAAGTATGGTTTCCCCCATGTGTATCTCTCCCATGTTAATAGAGTTGATTAAAAACCAAATAAAAAAATAAAAGTCCTAAACCAGACCTTTCTGTCTACTTTAGTCTTCAGGAAAATAAAGTTATTTGAGCACATACTGGACCTGTTCATTTATTTTGAAGTACCCTTATCAATGATTGATCTAGCAGCTAACCAATGCATAAACTGAAAGAAGTGGCATAGTTAAAGCCCTACTAAAAATATTTATTTTTCTGGGTGTTTGGAAACTGTGCAGGTCCAATAGTGTTGGCGACATGAGTGGGCGCTTTGTCCCACTGTTTTAAAATCATGTAGGTATCACTTTTTTTTTGTTAGAGGCTGTGAAAGTTCTTTTATATTGATGTTTGTCCCACAGAGTCACTGCTTGAATATTTTAACTAGCTTTACTTCTGTACTGGATCAATTCTGTGATGTAAGTCCATTAGTCTTTTTTTTCATATATATATTGCACTTAATTTTTAGTTCTGGTATGAAAGCCTAGCCATAGAAGAAGCAATGCTTTCCCTCTCAGAAACATGCTAGGAACACTTTATCTGTCAAATTATATTTTCTTATGTATTCTGTTTTTCTGAAGAGCTTGACATGAGAAGTTAATGGTATGAACTCTCCTTTATGGAACGGTCTCTCAGAAATATTGCTTGTACATGCCAGAAACATTTCCAATACTGCAGTTGCTATATTTGGCAAACCTGGAGTAAAACATATGTTTCAAAAATCCAGAACTTGCATCTCTTTGTTAGCAACCTAATTTTTTCTGTTGTTGTGACTTATATATTTTGTACATGCACACATAAATGTATTTAAATACATACATGTATTAAAAAAATTCATAAAATCAACCACAACATTGCTAAACTTAAAAGAGATCAAGAACAACCGATATTTGCCTTAATGTGTGAGGGCTGTATATAGATGACTGAAATATCTGGAAAATTAAAACCTTTCAGTCAAAGCTGAATAGAAAATTTTTGTTCTGAAATGCTGTATGAAAAGTTTACCTAGAACAGTGGAAGAAAACATTTTCTAAAAAAGTTTCAAGGGTTTTCTCTTATGTACTTCCTCTTATACTGCTATACATATCTCCAAACTGATCTTAAAAAACCTCATGGCACATAGGACAGGAGTCCGTAAAATGTTGAACAGAATAAATATACAACAGGGAATAATTACTTGCTGTCTCTCAAAGTACAAAAACCACAAGTATCAAATGAAAGGATCAAGTCATGGGTTTGGAGTAAATGCAAACAGGTAGGTTTTTTACATTTTTTGTAGTTAACTTGTTGAGTCATTACTTGCAGGCACCAAATTCCTACTTGTTTTTAAAATATTTCATAGAAGCTCATAGGGAAAAAAGAAGAGCAAAGGACAGTAAAGAAGAAAATACAATACAGGCAGTGCATGAAATACTAATTGCTGCAAAGTAGTAGAATATACCAATAAAGCTAGAAAAACAGTCTGCGAGAAGGACTTCTGGTACACTTTACTCCCACATGCTCCTCCAAGGTACCTTGTCAAAACCAGAAGAATCTGAGCTGAGTCTTTTTTTTTCTGATACAATCTCTGTATCCCAAATTTTCCTCGAAGTGCTAATTTCCCCTTTTTCTTTCTCATTGTACTTATTTGAAATTGCACCTTTTCACCCTGAACTCCCACTATTTTTCTTCCGATATCTCATTTACTATCACAGATTATTGCTAATGATAAATATCCTCTCTCAAATAACATCTTTTCCTGCCTGCATAAACTCCTAAGACACTCTTAAGTCTGCTTTAATCTCCATCTGGTGGTGTTTCTATCCATTCATCCATTCAACAGGCCTATGAAGAGTAGTACTGACAATTCTTGTTTCCTGCATCTACTTTACTCTGAGTGATTTTGCATTTGTGGGTGAGGAGCAGGAAGATACCAAACTGATGTGTTGTGATGTGCCACAGAGGAAGCTGTTATAGAACCATAGAATGGTTAGAGTTGGAAAGGACCTTGAAGTCAAATCATCGAGTTCCAGTACCAAGTCATGGGCAGGGACACCTCCCACTAGACCAGGTTGCCCAAAGCCACATCCAGCCTGGTCTTTAACACTTCCAGGGGTGGGTCATCCACAACTTGTCTGGGCAACCTGTACTTTCTTTTTCATTTCAGCTGGTGCAAACAGAGCAAAATCCAGCATGGCTAGAAATGAAAGATAAAGCAGCATGTAAAAGATCTGTCATTAGACCTGACCTGCTCAGATATTAGATAAGAGTGTTTTGCTATCTTTCAGTCTCTAGATGGCATAGTGTACATTGTATAACAAGGCCATGATAGAAAGATCCACTTAATAACATGTTGTGTATAATGAACTGAGTCTCTTGTATGCACTGTTTAAAGTATTTTAAGATGCCTTGCTTTCTTAACTGTGTTCTCCTCTTGACATAGGATTTTAACATTTTAGAGAGATTCTTGAGATATTCCAAGCACATCAGAACTATAGAGGGCTATTATTACCAGTTGGTTCCTCCAAGGAATTCCAGAATCCTCAAAACTGCAGGGGAAAGTAGCTATAAGGCATTGTCAGTATCCAGTGATAGTTTCTATATTAGTGTTTGTGGAACTCCATTGTACACTTTCCTAAACTTATTTCTGCTATACCACACTGCTTTAATCACAAGAGTGTTTCAAAAGAGAGCATTTGTTAAGTCCAATGACACTCATCAGCCATTCACTAACTAGTGCACAATATCCTAGCTTACACATGCATCCACAAATGTTACAAATGTTTCCTTTCAGCTACAAAAGCTCCAGTATCAATGATTACTCTTAATTAACAATTAATCTGAACAAGCAAAAGGGAGAGTGAGGGAACACCATTCAACATTTTATTTCTTAAAGTCACTTATGCCATGAGTCTTACTGTGTTTACTCTTAGCCTTAACTTGTCACTATTTATTGTGATTAAGATATGTTATACAGCTGTTTTAAATGAGGAGAAATAAATCATCCTGTCTGCATCTCTTTCTACCCCCTAAGAACTGTGGGGGGAATGGTGCTGTAAGTTTCATTATACGGAGAAAGAAATTGATCTTTAATGGATTAGACACTTTTCACAGACCTGTGCTTTACAGTTTTTCCTCTGTTTTACACCATTTTGGTAAATCTAATTTTAGATGTAAAGCTTCAGATCAAGAAATAGTCACATGGTGAAACATGAACTGTAGAATTGTATAACATCACAAGCTTTTAGTGGTTTTTTTGTATGTACAATTTTTTCTTCAAATTCCAGATTTTGAAGGCATAATATCAAAACCTGAAGGAGTTAAATGTTGAAAAGTTTTTTTATTAGCATCTCGCTGATATTAAACTAACAATTTGTGTGGGTTTGTGGTTATTGATATATGTGTTTCCCCTTGTAGAAATTGCATTTGTATTATTCTTAGTGTATGTGTAATGACTACTAGTATGTAGATTCTTGGTTTTTTACATCTTAATTGAAGTTCCAAAGGCATTTGAATCAGCACATTTCTTTTACTTGAGCGACACAAATATTTTTTAAAAACATGACAATCCTCCAGGTCCCAGTAAAAATTATTTGATATGTTCTTCTGTTGTATCAAGTTGGTGTCTAGATGCAGATTTCTTCATTTTCCCCCTCTCTATATATCGCCTTCACAAAATTTACTAATTCAGAATATCCTTCATAGTGTCTCACTGAGGAAAATAAAAACTGTGTTGGCCTTGTGTAATAGTGTAATTCCTGGTGTTATGATTGGACCATCATATTGAATAGACTTAATGTTTGCATGTGGTAACAGATAATAGGTTTTTTACCAATGACAAAGTGTATGTGTTTGTGTTTGTCACGGTTTCTCAGCTGTGGGTTTATTTTTTTATTGCCCTCCACCCCATTCTTTTTCATAATTTTGGTATCGGTTTTGATTTAAGATGCATGTTGGGTAATGGAAAGTTTTTCTTTAACTTTTTCCTGTAATAAATAGCCAAAAAAGGGACTAAAATTAGTCATTATGTTCCAATTAATTTACTAACTTGCTACTTTTAGTGGAGAAATACAGTAGTTTGCATGATTTAGCTTAAATAATAAGCCTTAATTAGAATAGTTCATGTTAGAAGTGACTTTGAAATTCTCATGAATTCTTCTGGATCAAAACTGAGTTGCAGACAGTTCAAGTAATTCTGCTTTGTGTTTCAGTGGGATTCTCCATTTGAAGCAAATAAGGTTTTAGTCACTTATTGTCTGAATCTGCTGCTGTGTAATGGAGATAGTGCACTTCCAATCTCACAGTGTCATGTACCTGCTGTTTTTTATACAACAATAGGCAAACTTTGCTGAGATCATTATTAAGATTACCCAAGAGGAAAGTAATAATTTATGTTTAGTATTTGACTTGAATGATACATAGTTTGTAAGACAAAATATGGAAAGGAAACCAGGGAGATAAAATTGAGCATTTAATATGTTGAAAGATTCAGGGGATTCACTGCAAAATTACTGGATGGAGAGTGGGATTGTAATGAAGTTGCACAAGAGATGTGAGTTACGGTACACAAGAAATTTTACAGAGAAGATCTGTAGGTCATGTAAATTAGTGCAATGGCACTGAAGTCCATAAGGTTACATGAGTTCACAGCAGCTTAGTATTATTGTTATAGAAACAGACAGTAGATGCAAAACAAGCCTATCATTATAACATCACCAGTAGTCTAATGAAAAAGATTACTTCATTAGTATGTAGCCAGCTATCTTTTTTTTTTTTTTTTGTACTATGTGCAAGCAACTGGCAAAAGGAAATTCCTGGTTTAAATAGTGGAAAGATTTTGTTTGTTCAATGCTGCCCTTTTGTACTCTATATTACTATGTTTTCCTTCCTTTTCTATGTGCACTTAAGCTACTATCCTATTTCCAATGTAATTTATTTTCTCTTATTCTGTATTGTATGTGCCATCACTGCTTAAAATGTATCTACATGAGTCTTTTAGGTGAGATCCGAGTTGTGCATGTGTTAGAGATACCCTGATAATTCCACTTAACTGTCTTTGGTTTATAGCTTGGTAGCTTGAACTAATCTTGGAGAGTGCAAAGTAGATCTTTTCAAGATGGAACTGAACTGAAAAGTGTATTGTAGCATCTCATAGATATTTAGTTCATGGTGACAGATTAAACAACCTCTAGCTCTTGCAATAAGTGGACTAAGTATTGACATCAACTACCATATTCCACAAATCTGCTTCAATTTGACCACAATTTTACTGAAGTAGACTTAGCCTTAGTTTCTTCAGAACTAATGTTATTCAGTGAAAAGGAACTGTCCCAATCCTTCATCAGTTTGAGTAAGTTTTGTTAGTTAAACCGTGATTATGAGAATGGAGGAAGACTGAGGAATTGAAGGGGTATGATAAAAAGTACAGCCCTGTTTTCCACCCAACTAGACATTTCTTTTTAAGGTTGTTTGGATTAAAGTTTTATATTAAATTAGAGATTCACATTCTCAATTCTGACTCCTCTAGAAGAGACAAAGATTATTCGCTGTTTCTTTCATCCAAATACAACACACTTTGTTATGAGAATGAGATGAAGATGAGTGCTGTTATGGATGGTCCTGCTTCAGCTTGCAATAAAACCATGCTCCTACAAAATGAAACTGGAACCTTTAGAAATGCTGTTTGTGACATATGTACGTGTGTGTTTTTAGAAAAACTCTACATGAGGAAATCAAAGCAACTCTATGGAAAATATGGGAGTGATAGAGTGACAGAAGTCTTGAATAATGGTGAGTGGAAGAAAAACTTTAACACATTTATTTCATAATGAAACATAATGGTAGTATGTTATATTTGAAATAAATTATGAATTGACCTATTCTTTTAGAATTTGAGATCATAAACTGCAAACTTCCTACCTTCTGTTGACTGAGTGGTGGATGTGCTTTGTTTTCATTTCCAATCCAGCTCTGAAAGTTAGTATTGATGTATGTGTCTTAGTTTCTCATAGTAGAAATATAAACTTATGGACAATTAAATCAAATTTCTAAAGTGGTTTCAATTTGTCTGTAGTGTCCAAATATTACTATGAAATTATAGTAGAAATATAAACTTATGGACAATTAAATCAAATTTCTAAAGTGGTTTCAATTTGTCTGTAGTGTCCAAATATTACTATGAAATTATAGTAGAAATATAAACTTATGGACAATTAAATCAAATTTCTAAAGTGGTTTCAATTTGTCTGTAGTGTCCAAATATTACTATGAAATTATTTTTGTATTTACTGTAGTATCCATGTTGTAATGAATTATTTGCTGCATCTACTTAGTTGTAATCCATACTAGCATAGTATATCCGTTCATCAAACAATAATATTGTAGATTTCCTTCTACCTCTATTTACTGTGTAAAGTCATGCTTAGTGGTTATCAGGTCTTTTTCTCAACATATATTCATCTTCATCTAATTTCTGTCTTACTGAGTAACCCAGAACCTTTTGGTAATCCTAATTAAATATAAGCAATACCCATCTGAAAGGTTATGGGGACAAATAGCAAAGAGCAAAGGTGTTGTTTTGTAAGATGGTGAAGGAAGATGTAGGCAGCACCACCTGTGAAGAGACTGACTCCATTGCTTGATAAACTCAAGCTGCTCAAGTTTAGGGCAGCTTTAGGATCCAAACAGCAGGTAGTGGGTAAAAACAGGGCTTAGTGTGATGGAGTGTTCAGCAGGCAGTCAGTTGTCTTTGGACTCCTTTGAATGAACAATCTTGAGGGATCAAAATCAGCTTGTCTAATGTCTGGATGGGGACAGCTTGTTCTGACTAAGGTAATTCTAGGCAAAATGATGACTTTGTGATATTTGAAATATGTTTTATTACATTTGCTCTATTTGAACTTTGCATAAATCTGTTGTAATAGAGTAACATCCCAGTGCATGTAAAGACCCTGCAGGAATTATGTGTGAAAACTGAATTTAAGACCTCTGGATCAGAAAGCATAAGGTTTTTCTGATTAAAACATCATTTAGGTCAGGGTAGCATGTCTGCTATTGTCATCATATACAGAGGCTATCTGCTAGTGGGAGATGACAAAGCTACATGTTGTTTTGTGGAGCACACAGTTGCCCTTAAGCATATGGTCCTCTGCCACTGTTCAAGGAAGCTCTGCTTCACAGATAATTAGAAACTTTGCGATGAAGTCTGCTCTTAAGGCATAATAATCATAAAAGTGGCGAATTAACTCCAGCAGCAGAACATCTGGGGGAAAGAAATATTGAAACTTCTGAAACAGTCTACTCTGTATAAAAGTGAGTGTTAACAGTGAAGTAACATATTCTTTGCTAAGGGATACTGTAATACTACCATTTGTCATTCCATAGACAGGGAGAATTGTCTGTCTCTTGAAAAACTATAGTTCTTTACTTCTAATAATGCCTGGGGAAAGTTGGTATCAGCAGTGCCAACGAGCCAGCACTATGCCAAATTTGCTCATGGGGTTTGTAAAATATTTGCTGTTGTTGACAGGATTGACTTTAGAGTCTTAAATTTTAGGCATTATATTTCTGTCTCCTCTTAAAAGAAAAGGAGAGTAAAACCATAAACTCCTGATTGCTTAATGTGAATGACCGCTCTTCTCATCAGTATTGTAATCTTGCTCTACTACTCTGTGTGCCCTGCTCATAACTCAGGTTACTGTTGTTTTCTAATGAAAAGTCATGTATTCAGCTTTTTAAAACACCATAAGAAAGAAGGAAGGAAATGTTGCCATCGTGTCTAATAATAAGAATTATCTCCTCTTCACTGAAGAGCTGCAGTTTGGAATTTGCCAAACAGTTGTCTTTCTGTAGATACGTTTCCTGTAGTTTCAACTTGAACCCATTTCTTAAATTTCTCAGATTTCTTTGAAATTGTATGCAGATTCTGAACACACCACTTGCAATCAGCTGGCCTTCATCACATCTCTGGTTACAGTCGACAGCACCCTTTTCAGCTGAGCGTGTTCCAGTGTAAAAGTAGCATCTATGTAAATGTGATGGTTATACTTGGGCTTGTATCTGAGGAACTGGGTATCTCTGGCATTACTCCCCCATGCTGCTTGAATGCAAAGAGAAGGGAAAACAACATGTCTTAAAAAGTGTGGTTGGAAAAAATGAAAACTTAAGAGATGGATATGGGAGTGGATACTATGAGAGAAACCTTAATGGAGTAATATGAAAGTGAACAGAGAGTAATGAGGAAGGGAGAATCTGTCCTTGCCACTTTTAATAAGCATCTCCTCATCCAATAAGGGATAGTTAACTGCTGAGCAATAGGGAGAATAGTAACTGCCAGTGACTAATGCTGTGCTAATAAATAAATGCAAAGGAAGAGACTATAAGAAAGCTGGTAAGTGTTTACTGTGCCTTGAATAAATAAGCCCTATCCTACTTTTTAAATAGGTACTTATTAAGTGAAATTTGTCCATTTTATGACTTAAGCAAATTAGGATTCCTTCTGGCAGGCAGAGGACAAATAGTGCATTTAATTATGTAGTTTAAGAAATAGGTCTTGTCTCAGTCTTATTGGTATGTTTTAAGTGCTGGATATGGAATATTGCCTCAGCTCCTCTGGAGAAAAGGTAAAAAACTTGAAACTGAGAAAAAGGTAGGACAGGAATTATAATTTCAGTTCACAGTGAACACTTTATAAATTTTATAAGATGATTGTTTAGGAAATCTCCAGGGGGAAAATGGACTCATATGCCACTTCTTTTCCTGTTCCATTTAGTGAGACCGTTCAATAATATTCGTCTTTATATAGCAACCAAAATAAGCATTGATAACTCTGTATTAAAATGTTTCATACTGATTCCCTGTAAGATGCAATTTCTCCTTAAATTCCATTAAATACTCGCTGATTTCAGCGATTCCTAGTATGGTCCATTTAAAGTGCAATTTCCTGAATGTTTGCATGTATAATCTGAGTTAAAAAGTGATATATTTAAAACACAATTTAAAATGTAAACATTCAGTTCCCTGACTCAAATGTTGTATAACTCCACAAAAAAATGTATCAGGGAAGATAATGGTGCTTTATAAGACAGGATCTCCTGGCTTACAACCAATAAGACACCCTAGACCTAGCTTTGGTCTTGTTGTGCATACAAATGGCCAGCACAGCTCTCTGTGAGTACATTATCCTGGCCACAGTGCTGGCTCTCAAAAGGAAAAGGTAGTCTTTAAAAATCAGTATTAAAGTGAACTCAAATCTTTCCAAACAATTGCATTTTTAAGAGCCTTTGTAAGCCTTATTAATGGTTTCAACCTTCAAGCCTTCAGCTGAAAGAGTATGCACATGGAGTACTCAGAGGATACAGGCTCCTCTGCAGTGAAGAAATGAGCTGTAAGAACATGTGTAGGATATGGGCTGTGTACTCACATTCAATGAGGGACCTCAGTTTGTCAAGAGGCTTGAAGTGAGAAGAACAGAGGCATTGGATAGATTATTACTGGAACAAAGTCTAGTTGGAGGCCAGTAACGAGCCGTGTACACCAGAGGTCAATACTGGATCCAGACTTATTTAAAATCTTCATTAATGATCTGGACAATGGGGCAGAGTGCACTCACAGTACTGCCTGGATTTCTGTGTCCAGTACTCATCCCAGTACAAGAGAGATATATGTGGACTTACAGGAGAAAGTCTAGTGAATAAGATGATTAAGGGACTGGAGTATCTGTCACATCAGAGCAGGGACTTCAGCCTGGAGAAGAGAAGGCTTAGGGGGAATTTTATTAATATTTATCAATACCTGAAGGGACAATGCAAAGGAGACAGAGCCAGACTCTTTTCAGTGTTGCCCAGTGCCAGAGGCAATGGGCACAGACTGAAACACAGGAGATTCCATCTGAACCTCAGGAAACACTTTTTTACTGCAAGGGTGACTGAGCACTGGCACAGGTTTCACAGAGCTATTGTATAGTCTCCATTCTTGGAAATACTACAAACCATCCAGACACAGGCTTGTGTCCAGGAGCAGACTAACCAGCTCTAGGTGTCTCTGCTTGTGTCACAGGGGTTGGACTAGATAATCTCCAGAGGTTCCTTCCAAATTCAATCATTCAGTGAGTCTGTGATTCTGTGGATGTGTTCCAGGAAATCTGAAAAGATAAAAGACCAGAGGAATTTGCAAGTGTAGCTAAACCCAATAGCTGCTTCTACCTCTCTAGGTCAATTCCATGTAGCTCACTTTAACCACACTTCATATTTCCCCAGCCTGGCTTGTCAATTCTCTGCTTCTGTTGGCCCACTGGACATAGTGGGGGGTTAGTTGCCAGAAGGGAAGAGCAGAGCAAGTAACTTGAGTAACTAGTGGTCCTTCTATACTGGTGCTTTTTTCTTCTGAGAGTTTGAGGTTCATGAAAGTAGTTGGGTGCTTGCAGCTATAGTTTTGTTTGCAGTTAAAGTTTTGAATTTATGCTCACTGAGTTGGCTGTCTCTGAAGATATCCCAACATCTGTGTTGTATTTTAAAACTATTCTTTATTAATGGATTAATTCCTCAGATAACACCTTTTCATCCACTTGCATTCTCCTCTGGTACCTGTCTCATTCCTCACACTCTCTCAAGGATTTTCTCTCCAGTTCATAATATTAATTCCGTTATAAAATTAATGGATTTATTACATAAAATGTCAGGGTTGTCATGTTAAATTTGCTTACACAAGCAATCTTTTAAAGGGAAAAAGTGAGGGTTTCAGAGAATCAAAGTTAGACTTAGCCTAGGGTCTTTTGTGAAGCACTAAGAGAAGAGGAAGAACAGGGGGCTGGGAGGCTGAGTTATTAAATGAGAACAAGCTGCATTCCAGCTGTTCCTAAAAATCTACTAAGTTACCAAAAATCAGTAACAGCAAATGAACTATTAAGAGTTAGAGATACACAATAAACTGAGCACAAGGAATGGGGTCTCTAGGAAGTGATTGGTCAGCTACTCCATTAGGAAGTGAAACTACTCTCTGTTTTCAATGGATGGCCCATGGAGGCAGAGGCTGCCAGTGCCTCTGGTGCTTGAAGATGCAATTTCACTGTCCCCTGGTGCTCTGGTTCTCATAGGCCATATGGACACTGCATATTATGACTTCTTGAAGGGTGGCCTCAAGTCCAACTTTGTAAATCTCTATCTTGCATCCTGCTCTGCTGCTGCACTGCACGTGCTCAAGGGATAGGTAAGAACTTCTGGTGAAAAGCTCTGAGCTAAAGAAAATCAGCAGCTTTGCCAAATCGCACAGGTGGTGCCAGACTGAACCCATCACATTTATAAAGAGCTGTGCTTGGCAGGAGCAGGTGCTGAGCTGGCAGGGATTCTGTGTCGAATTTAATTTACTGGATGATCTGGCTTGGCAAACACTCAGTATAGATGCTTGTTCCTGCTTAATGTTAAGTAGCTGAGTAAACATAATATAAGATCCTCACAAGTGTTAAATAGCTGCTGAAAAATGCAAGTTCTTGAAATGTCCAAGTGCAGGGAAAATATTTTTACTTGTTTCTCTGCTAATGTGTCTAATCTGTACATGATGTCAAAGCACCATTCTTCCTGGATTACCTAGGAGCTTAAAAGTTTCTTAAATGTCTATATTCCCCAAAACCTCAATTTATATGGAAAAAAATAAGTGTGAGCTTAAAAGCCAAGAGTTTGGACCAAGGTTTCTCTTACATTTTTAAAAGTAATTCTATCCAGCAGCTAAAAACTGCTAAGAAAATTTAAATATGTGCAGCTCTTTGTAGAGTATTTCCTAGAAAATGAAGTAAGCCAGGATTAAAATAGTGTTTATAGAACAAACAAAGAAACAAACAAACAAAAAAACCCCCCAGAGAATTATTCAAGAAAAAATAAATAAAATAGTCAAACCATAGCTGTACTTGTCAAGCAACACCAGCAGGCTGTGAATATCCTGTCAGTCAGCCTTGTATAGCTTAAATCTTATCTCCATGTAAGTTGATATGTGTTTGTTGCATAAAAAACTTAAAATGTTTATTTTTATTCTACAGTGACATCATATCAAAGGTTCTTCCAGTTTACCACTGCCCAGTAGATGTTCAGTCTTACTCAAAATCAAAATCTGTTCCCAAGTGGTCTATAAGAAAATTTTCTTGGAAAGCTGTCTTACTTTTTAATTTCTGAATACTGCTTCCCTCCTCCAATTATATATTCAGTAACATATGCATTGACATGAGAGATGAGAGTCAAGTACCATTCTTAAGTAATAGCAATGCTTTCAAGATAATTTTAAGATAGTGAAGGGGATGTGTAATTATAACAATTTTGGTTTCAAATAGTTAATCTCGACAGCTTTCTCCTTCATTGTATTTTCCCACTCTAATCCGTCACTTCTGAAGAGTGAAATTTACATATGAGGCATCTGTACTGCTAGATACTATTAATTTGTGTTTTAGCCGCCGGATGTAAATGTTGCATATGAAGAGTATTCCATCTGTTATATCAGTGGAGGAAACCATTATAGATGTGTTGTGATACAATATTTCATGTTTGTTAGATGATTAAAATGATGATATTTAAAATACGTCACAGTGCTAATAAAATAGGCATTCTTAGACTGAGTGCTATGTTCAAAATAGCAATTCTTCCTGTACCTGGCTATTGTAACACTTTCAAATGACATAGCTCTTGAATAATTGAACTGGTTTCTTGGCAGTTCATGTGTGAAAGTGTGCAGGACTTTTCTTCCAATCTCCTCTTTAATAATAACAAGAATATTTTACGTGAATAATTCATGGTTATGTATCTGCCGATCTGCTATGGATGAGTAGAAAATTCAGGGTTGTGATTATCGAGGTAAGCAATTGAATAACATTTCTTTCCAGTTTAAAAGTGTCATTTCATCATAAAGTGTTTGAGAATCAAGTTGTTACATCATGCTGGCATTCCCTGGAAGATAACAAATGAGAGTTAAATTGGTTTAAGTCTGGCTTCTTTCCTTGTGTAAAAGTAGATCCTCAGTTCATTATCCACAATATTAATCTGATTCTTGCCTGCAGCACAACACGTTTGGTCCTATTATCCACTACACATCCATTTGGCAATTAAGATACTTCCAATCAAGTATAATTGGCAAAATTATTTCTGTTGCTGCTGTCCCCTTTATATTCATGTTTCTGATGATCTGTAATAAATGGCAGTTGAAATTTTAATAGTCAAGTTATTTTTTTCTATGCATATGGAATAATTAGCACCGTTTGTATTAAGAAAAAAGCTAATCTTTAGACTTGCTATTAATTTCAACTGTAGCATTAACAAATAAAATATAGCTTTAAGGCATTAAAAAGTTTAAAAATTCGAATATACTTTTCATCTCCATGCAATTTCATGTCACGTTTAGGCTTTTGTTTCAATGTTATATAAGGTTATGGACTGTTGCAAAGTCCTGCTTATCCGGAGTTTCTCTGGATAACTATTTAGAACTAGTCCAATCGTAATGACAGAAACTCTTCTTGTAAGAATTTTCCAAAAGGCTGCTTTTGTGTTTGTTTTCTACTTTCCTCACTTTTGTTGTTTGTTTTAATTTGGAAAACTCACTTGGGACAAACTCTGGTGAAAGACTGGTTAGTTGGAAAAATCTTGCCCTTGACCCTCAGTAGAATCACAAAATTACAGAGTTGCCTTGGTGGGAAGGGACCTTTTAGATCATCTAGTCCAATCATCAAGCTAACACTGACAAAAACCACCAATAAACCATAACACTAAGCACTACATCTACTCATCTTTTAAATACCACCAGGGATGATGACTCAACCACTTCCCTGGGGAGCCTGTTCCAATGCTTAATAACCCTTTCAGTGTAAAATAATATCAAATGTCTAGTCTAAACTTCCCCTGGTGCAACTTGAGGGTGTTTTTTCCTATCACCTGTTACTTGGGAGAAGAGACCNTTGGGAGAAGAGACCAACCCCCACCTCTCTACAGCTTCCTTTCAGGTAGTTGTAGAGAGTGATAAGGTATCCCCTCAGCCTCCTTTTCTTTAGACTAAATAATCCCAGTTCCCTCAGCTGCTCTTCATGAGTCTTGTTCTCCAGGCCCCTAACCAGCTTTGTTGTGTTTCTCTGGACATGCTCCAGCACCTCAATGTCTTTTTTCATAGTGAGAGGTCTAAAGCTGGGCACAGGACTCAAGGTGAGGCCCCACCAGGTGCCAAGTACAGGGGGACAAATGCTGTTCCTGATACAGGCCATGATATTATGGGCCGCCTTAGCCACTTGGGCATACTGCTGTCTCATGTTCAACTGGCTGTCAACCAACACTCTCAGGTCCTTTTCTGCCAGGCAACTCTTCAGTCATTCTTCTGCAAGCCTGTAGCATTCATGGGATTGTTGTGGCCCAAGTGCACTTGGTCTTCGTTGAACCTTGTACCGTTGGCCTCAGCCAGCTATCCAGCCTGTCCAGATCTCTTTGCAAAGACTTTCTACCCTCAAGTAGGTCAACTCTCCCACACAGTTTAGTGTCATCTGCAAATTTACTGAGGGTACACTCAATTCCCTCATCTAGATCATTGATAAAGATATTAAAGAGGACTGCACCCAATACCAAGCCCTGGAGAACACCATGCATGACCAGCCACCAATCGGATTTAACTCCATTCACTATCATTCTTTGGGCCCAATCTTCCAGCCCATTTTTTACCCATTGAAGTGTACTCCCATCCAAGCCATGGGCAGCCAATTTCTCCAGGAGAATGCTGTGGGCAACCACATCAAAGGCCTTACTAAAGTCCAGGTAAACAACATCCACAGCTTTTTTCTAATGCACCAGGTGGGTCACTTTGTCATAGAAGGAGATCAGGTTTGTCAGGCAGGACCTGCCTTTCATGAACCCCTGCTGACTGGACCTTATTACCTGCTTGTCCTTCATGTGCCACATAATGGCACTGAGGATGACCTGTTCCATGACCTTTCTAGGGCACAGAGGTCAGACTAACAGGCCTGTCCCTGGGTCATCCTCCCAACCCTTGATCTGTGTCATGAGAAGCAAAATCAGAACATATCTTGCATTGATTCGTTACTAGAATATGTTTTTGTCAGTGATGGGTAACTACCTTTGTTGTTTTCAACAACTAACTCAGGTTAAATAGATATAAAAGTCTCATGCTTCCAAAATCCTGCCATTGGACCTTGCCACAGTTTTAAGCATTCATCAATCAGTTAAATGTTTCCCTTCGTGAAAATCATTATGCCTGACTGGCAATAGGAGGAACCTATTATTGGTGGGAAGTAATGGTGACGAAGCTGGCAATAGACTGCCTGTTGCTTTAGAAGGTCTGAGAATATATATTTTCAAGAAGAGATTAAAATTAACTTCAAAAAAACCTAGGTGTATATTTCTGGCTTTACACAAAATATTTCAAGAAAATGCTGTTGCTCTGTGCAAGTTCATGAGAGAGTTATAAAAGAGGGATTTCTGTCTTAACAAAATCTGCTTTTTATTATTATTTTTTAAATGACAAAACAAATATAGATACATTTTTCAGTGTTTTGAAAACACACTATCTTTTAGTTTAAACTGATAATACCAGTATAAGTACAGGCTGGGGGATGAAAGGGTGGAGACCAGCACTGCTGGGAAGGACTTTGGGGTACTGGTGGATCAAAAGCTGGACATGAGTCAGGAATGTATGCTCGCAACCCAAAAAGCCAAATGTATCCTGGGCTACAACAAAAGAAGTGTGGTCAGCAGGCCCAGGGAGGTGATTCTGCCCCTCTACTCTGCTCAAGTGAGACTCTTCCTGGAGTAATGTATCCACCTTTGGAGTCCTCAGTACAGGAAAACCATGGACCTGTTAGAGTGGGTCCAGAGGAAGGACACAAAAAATGATCTGGAAGGGGGAACACATCTCCTATGAGGACAGGCTGAGAGAGTTGGGGTTGTTGAGCCTGGAGAAGAAAGACCTTATTATTGTCTTTCAGTACTGAAAGGGGGCTCATAAGAAAGATGGGGACAAACTTTTTAGATTAGCCTGTTTTGATAGGGCAAAGGGTAACAGTTTTAAACTAAAAGAGGGTAGATTCCGATTAGCTATATGGAATAAAGTTTTTTACCATGAGCTTGGTGAAACACTGGCACAGGTTGCCCGGAGAGGTGGTAGATGTCCCATCCCTGGAAACACTCATGGTCAGGTTGGATGGGGCTCTCAGCAACCGCATCTAGATGTCTTTACTTATTGCAAGGGGGGTTGGACTAGATGACCTTCAAAGGTCCCTTCTAACCCAAATTATTCTATGATTCCATGTTTATTATAGTACGTCAAATATTAAATGATATCCATCTTATTGTACAATTAAGATGCAGAAGAAATACAGAAATATTAATACTGTAGCTCTGGAATAAACTTTGCTCACCTGCGACTCGAAGCATATATTTCACCTGATAATTATTTAGATTAACTCATGAGATAATTGAGCTAGCCAGCTGTAATTGCTGATTGCTTATTCTAATCATGAGTTTCATCAAGGAAACAGGCCTTGAGAATGAAGGGCATTAGCAGTGTGGATTCTTATTATAAGTCTAAAGATAAAAGCAAAGCCAATCTAAGATATGCTCTGGTAGACCAATACATATAATTTATCTGGATGGGTCTGAACCTGGCATGCAAGTGTCATGCAGCAAAATCGACAGAGAGATCATTTACAGTGACAATACTATTGCATTCTTTACTGTAAAATCTCCCTAGAAAAAAGGAAAAATATCTCTAGTCTCATATTCAGTCAGTTTCTTGTTGCATTCCTTTTAACTACTATATCACTTTGTAGTTCCATTGCTTTTGTTGTTGTTTCCTTTTTCAAGTATTCCACTTCTACAATATACTAGACAAACATTGTAGCTTGTTGAAAGAAAGTTACACATTAATAACATGAGGAGGCTATTTTAAAACACCTGAAAAAACTGAAGATCTTGCCTCTGTTGGGTAAATTGCAAACGTTCTGTTTGAAAGATGTCTTATTATACAGTTCCCTTTTTATCACATAGCTTGAGAGTCTTCCCCAAGGAAACTGACTTCAAGAAAATTGTCAATGTGCCGCTGATATTCTTACACTTGACTACACATAGACACTTATTTTGAGAGACTAAACTCTTTCTAATATAGGCTAAAATGTCAGAGGGATAAATAATCACATAACAACATTTTGCCTTCAGATGATGGAGTATTTGGTCATATTTTGTTTTCTGTTTGTTAAACTTTTAATATCACCTAAAATATTCTCACATTGTTATATGAATAATTTGTGTAGCTGTGACAGCAAAGATGCTAGATTAAAAAAAAGATTACAGACTGCTGGAAGAACCTAAGAGACCAAAGTCTGTAATACTTGGTAATTCATTTATTATGTCTACATGTTACTAAGACCTAATGTGTTTGACATTAAGCTGTACTGAAAACAATTTTTGTGTTTGTATTAGATCACTGCTGCAACAGATTCAGTCAAATTTGTTAATTAATAGAGATGTGTGATAACTGATAAAATCTCTTTCTGGTTTTAAACTTAGAAGATTCTATAAAATATTTCACGTCTAGTGCTTCTATGGGCTTTTTTGCCTTCCTAAAGGAAAAATGCCATAGTAAGTGTAAAACAATCAGAAGCATCTTTTCTTCAGTGCCCCTCCTCCTTTTGGACCACAGAAAGTGCAGGGAGAATCTCATGGCTTTCTAGAATGCAAATGTGTTGCTACATAGAGCCACAGAGTAGCCTCCCTTCTCAGGAGCATCATGAGGAAAACTGAAAAGGCAAAGCTTTGGATATCTGTCTAGTGGTTTCCAGAGGAGACTGGGACTGTCAGGGAGACTTCAGTGTAAAAATCTATTCACTACGGTCCTGTTAAACAAGTGATATTTTATCTGCAACAAGCATAGCAGTAAGGGCCTGTGGAGATGTCTTACACAGGGGTTCTCAGCTCTGTCACGCCAATTGTCTTTGAAGGCTTTCCAGAGAATGTCATCATATAAATGTAATGTTATGTGTTTAGTCTCAAATGTGAGTTATTGCTGGACATAATCTCTATTTTGTTTCTTATAGGTTTTTCAGCTCTTCTCTGCCACCTCTCCCAAAAATAGGAAGGTAGACAGATCGGCAGGGAGGGGAGTGAGGGAGGGAGATGAGGGCGAAGGGGAGGAAATGTCATAGATTATTCTCTATGCTTTCTTAAATTGTTTCAAACTGAGAAGCATCTTCTGAACAGACTTCACACATACACAGAGATGTATGTATCTGCATCTCTAAAAAGCAGGGTAAAAGTTATTCTGGATAAAACAAACAAAAGGAATTTTATGATCCTAGTTAACAGCAACTTCTAGCAACGTGCTCAATTCTGAGGTTGTATTCATGGATTTCTGGTTTAAGTTCCATTGAAAGTTCAGAGGAAAGTGTATTTTTAATGAAAGTATATTTTTAACGTTAGTTTAAAAGGTTGGGTTTTTTTCTTTTTTCTAAGCAATTAACACTGACAATATCTCTCAAGAAATATTCTAACAAAATGTAGTTAACTTACAAATTGCCATCTTTGGAGCTGTTCTATTTCTGTAACTTTTTCCAAAAATAAAAGCATCTGAACAAAAAGAAAAAACTTTACAAATTATTTTACTTAGGGAAATTCTTAAGAAACTTTGAATTTTTTCTTAAGCAACATATATATTAAGATGGTAGCTGTTTTGTCAGATATGACAAGTGAAGGACTATTTGAAGTTGTCCCTAACTGATAACTCAGAAGGAAAGAAAGCCCTCTAAAATGCTTTCTCACACAGTTTACTTCCTACCATAAAATAATATGCCTAAGTTTCCATGATAAGGTCTTAAGAGATAGCCAAAAGCCTAAGGGGAATCTGTATCTTAGATATAAGATTTTTACTCATTATTCATGCAGCATATTAGTGACAAAGTTTAGAATAAAAAGTAGGAGTTACAAAGTTGATTTGCTTTGTTTAGCTTTTTCCTTGCTGTAAAGACTGTTTTCCATTAAAATGTGAAGATCCTCAAAGCTACAAGGTCACTTATTTACTCCTTTTTATTAAATTAATAAACAAGGTGAAAAAGTAAGAGAAGAATGACAAGGTGTCCTGGGAGGAGCATGCTATAGTCAGGAGGAAGCACCTTCATTACAGGCACCAGTAACTCTGGCGTGCATGTCTCCAGCAAACACTCAATTCAGGAAAAAAAAGATTTGAAAATAATATTTTATGCCTTCCTTCCCTTCCCCTTCCCCTTTCCCTTTCTACTTTATTTTCCCATGACCCATGCTTATCTGAGATGAACAGCTCATGTAATTTCTAGGGGATAATGAGTTTCTACTGGAACCAGGATTGTACTCATAAACCAGTGCCCTTGCTGTTTGTGTTTTACACACATGTCAAAATAAAATCAACCTTTTCTGTTAAGCAAATATAGAGTTGCTAAGTACTTACAAAGCAGAGCAAGTTGTAATTAACATGATTTACCAAAATCAAGCTTGTTTCAACTCATGGATTTGTTCTGAGTTGAGTTATTGACATTACTTTTTGCATAGCTGTACTTGCAATTTCCTTTCTAATTAACTCCAATTTTTAAAAAGTAATCACTTATGCTAAGAGAGGAAATCCTTGTTTTTATAAAAACTTTCTGTTGGTAGAGGTGACTTCCTGAATATAATGTATAGAGTGATTTAATTGCCTTTAATAACTGTTCTCATGGGAAATAATTGCATTGACAAAGGAAATCCAAAAAAAGTGTCTTAATTGTTGAAAAAGGAAATGACAGACATATTAACCTTAGGATGCAGACATAGAATAGCAAATAGGGAACTAACCTAAGAAGCCTGGATTCCATTCTCAGTTTGTGCACATTTTTCTCATCATCTTTTTTCACTGCTCACTTGTGTAAACTTTAAGTTCCTGGGATGACAAAATGCTTATTACTTAGAGGACTGTCTACAACATTCTCAGTGAGAACCTTTGGATAATAGCACAGCTGATTGCCTCTTTTTCCTCCTCTATGTTATTACAAAAAAAAAAAAAAAATTTTATTTTGGTGCATTATGTTCACAACATGGTCATTTTGCATATATTCTAGTGAAGCTTTTGTGTAGGTTTCATAATTGCTTAAAATTTTCTTTCTGAGGAATAAATGTTGCTGATTTTCTGGCAGTAGGAAATCTGTGATGAAGAATTTGCTCTCACCTTTATAGACCTGCTCTCATTTTTATAGATTAAGTAGTCTAACTTAAAAGCAGAGTTACTACGTGAAAGCAAGGTGTTAGTGTTATAACAGTGTATGAAGAGGTATTGTTCTTTTGGAACAATAACAAACTTAGGGATATGAGCTGCATTACAATCATTGACTAGTAGCATTACTATTCAAGAGCAGACTTATTATAGTATCTTAATGTCATCTCCTGCTTTAGGACCCTGATGCAAGAAAGACATCAATAAACTGGACTGAGATTAGCAAGGAGCCCCCAGAATGGTGCAAGGCTGGAACACTTGCCCAGCGGGGAGAGGCTGAGGGATGGTTCACCCTGGATCAGCACTGACTTTGGAGGCACCTAACAGTGACTGCAGGGAGGTTATCGAGGAGACAGAGACAGGATCTTCCCTGCTGTGCCTGGTGAGAGGAGGAGGGACGATGGACATAAATAAGACACGAGATTTTCAGGCTGGGTATAAGGAAAAGCTTTTCCTCCCTGACGACCGTCCAGCAGTGGGAAAGGCTCCCCAGAGAGGCTGTGCATCATTACATCACAAAACCACCATCATCAGAGGTTTTGAACACCCAGCTGGACAAAGCCCTGAGAAACTGGAGTGTATATGAAAGCTTTAATTGAATACATAGGTTTATATGTTATATTTCTAAATGGATATTAATTTCATGTAAGGCCTTTGTTGGTTTAGCACACTAAGTTAACACTGGAAGTATATAATTTCAGTTTTAGTTTCAAGAGATATTCACTGCCAATGATATTCAGTATCAAGAGCACTGTTAGTGTCAGGTATTTCAATCTGGTACCGAATGTGTGCTTTACAAGTCAAAATATGAGACTTCAATAGATCAAATTCCTACCTGCAGTTGTGCTTCAGAATTTCTGTATGATTTTATGCAAGCATTGCAACCTTTCAATGACTCTTTTTTTCTGCACGCAATAGAGTACTTTCAAGTGGTGGAGATTAAGTCAAATTCCCATAGCTATACTATTCACAAAAGCTGTAGGAACCCCTAATCTTTCTGGGCTGTCATAAAGATGGATCCATCTGGAATTCTATACAAACACTACAGGGTTCAGAGATGCTTCAAAGTGTGTTAAATTACACATTATCCCTGTACTGAAAGAAGGTAGATTTAGATTAGATATTAGGAAGAAATTCTTTCTTGTGAGGTTGGTTTTCCAGAGAAGTTGTGAATGGCCCATCCCTGGAAGTGTTCAAAACCAAGTTGGATGGGGCTTTGAGCAGCCTGGTTTAGTGGCAGGTGGATTGGAATCACATGATCTTTAATTCTATGATTCCTGGGTATCTGTCAGACTCGTTTTAAGTGTATGTAAACAAAAGGAAGCTACACAAAGAAATGAGCACTATCAAATAGAAAATCTGGAACCAGTCTCAGCCTCAGGCAGAAATACTGAGTTTAGAACACAATAATTTCCTTTCACCTATTGTTGTTCATGTAGATATGTGAACATATCTATTTAAACACTTATATGTTTATAAACCAATAAAATATGTGTAGAATGCAAATACAATACATTTAGGAATTTATATTAATATTGCTTATTATAATCAAATAAATGCTAATTGTTCAGAAGATTGTAGTAGGGTTCAGAGAAATAGTTTACATATTAAAGCATCTCTCATGTTTTGTTTCTATAATATCTATAAGTAAGCAACTGATATGACAGTAAACACACAGTAATATTGTCACACTTTAATGTTTAATTACACTGTCTTCCAGTGTTTTCTGTTACTAAATTTGTGATCTGCGTTTTCATAAGTTTGGGGTTGTTTCCTTTTCCCTACTGACTTCACATTCCTGGGCTATGACTTTCATTTTTAACAAAATTATGGAGAGTTGCTGTCACAGCTTCAGCCATATTTACCAAAACCAGACTGACAGATGGCCCTTCCTCACCCTAAAAAGGAAAGGAATAGAATAAGGAGATTTATGAGTTTAGAAAGAACTAAACTACTTTAACAAAGCATCAATACTAAAATTAAAGTACGAAGAAAATAGTGAAATAGATACAATACATACAAAACCATGTCAAGCTCCCGGGATGACAATCACGTTGCCAGCAGGCATCAGGAAAAGCCCCAGGCTGGACTCAGTGACCAACAGGACCTGGGTTCCTGATCTGGATGCATGGATTGAGGTCAAAGGCAGATGAACAGACAGGGTCTTCCTCAGATGTTGGCCATTGAAGGAAGACAATTGACCCTTTGACCCCTCAGTTTTTATACTGAGCGTGGTATGGATGGGATGGAATACCCTCAGTTGGTCAGTTTTGTGTCACCTGTCCTGTCCGCTCCTCCTGATAGGTGTGACCCCTCTACACTTTTCCGCTTCCAACGCTCCAACACGGCAAATAATGAAATTCCCTGCCCTTGGTTGTTACAGCAATAAGTATAAGCAAGGGCCTCTCTGCATACCATGCATACCTGCATACCAGGTCTTATCATTGTGAGGGTGAAATTTTTTCTGAACTATATGCTGTTAATTTCAGACTTTAGTTAGAAGAGGTACGGCTAAAAAAGTAAAACTGTAAAACAGAAAATTGGCTCATTTTACCTCAAACCAGGAAAGTTGCAAAGATGAATCTTTCCAGGGGAAAAAAAAAAAGGTTGAAATATTTTAGAAAAGGCTTTAAAGTTTATCCTCCTCTTGTCAAGAGAGGCTGTTTGAAAGTCTTCCCAGAGAAATCAGGCTATTTTAAAAAGTATTAACTAGATGAAGAATTTTTAACTTGTTCAAAATTCCAAGGGAAAGAAAAAAGCAAAAAGCAAAAAAAAAAAAAAAGGAAACCAAAACCAACCCACCACCATTTCCATATAGTGTTTGTGCTTCTTCTGCTTCCTCTTATACAAACAAAACAAAACTGGAGAAAGGAAAAAAAACCCTGTAATTACTTGATACATCAGTTATTAACAACAAGAAGGCTTTCAGGTATGTTTGGGTACTTGTGAGTTCTGTTTTGCCAAACACCTTCAGCACAGAAACCGATTAACATGTCAAATGCCATAAGAATTTGCACAAATGTTGCAGACTCTGTAAATGTGCTTTGTGTTACCTCATACAAATGTTTTTTAATGACAGCTGGTTAATTTATCTTATTTAAGACTGTTGAATTGCTAGACGTATTAACACTACAGTTAGATCCTTCCTGCTGATGTAGAGATTTACTTGCATACTTCTCAGTGATATATAAAGTCTTAGGATGCCTGACAATTCCAATTTTCTGTTAATTTGATTCTGGTATGTTTAGGGAATGTCATAAGATAGGTATGACTAGGCATAATGACTCAATTTATTCTTTATACACCACCCTTTCTAAGATGGGAAGATTCAATTTATATTAAAGATCAGAAAAAAGATTTTAAGAATTGTCTGCTTCGTGAGTAATCACTGTGTGTCATCAATTACTGTACTAAAGTACTTCTTTTTTTCTGTTAGGTAGAAACATAAGTATTCAATAGCCTTTTTGTGTGTATTTCTATTTTTGTTGCATCCTTACGTGTGTGTAAACAAGCACAGGTGTACTGTTTCAAGTTCCTGAGAGTTGTCGCTTGGGTAACTGTCCTTACTTATTGCTAGATCTGGTTTTATGCTGTGCATATCAAAGAATCATATTTCAAAATAGTTTTATTTACTTCTATTCAGTTACTAAAGACAGCACTTACTTAATTTGGTTGCTTTGTTTTATAAATATTTCTCAAGGTGACAATGGAGATGCTTCTGGGGACATGAAGCTACTAATTTGGGCCTCAGCTGAAAAAAAAATAATCAGTAAGTAAACAAAATGTATTATCTTACAAAAATTCCTTTTTAAATACATGCAGCGTTTAATGCATTTCATCCATAAGCATTAATTAGTTGTTGAGCACATGTTATGAGACACAGTTAAACAGAGACCTCTCTAATGCTTTTTAGGTGATGGAGATTTTCCTCCTTCTGACCCATTGATAGCTACAGTGCAGGTAATGGATATTCTTGTCTGGGATGTACTTCATGCCCAGGTAAACACTCCCTCTTCAGGGTGCTACTGATGTTGGTACGTTGCTGCCTCAGTACAGTGGAGAAATATTATTCAGAAAAATTTTACTGATGTTCCACAGTTCTGGGTAGGGGGTCAGCTCCTGTGTTCCCAGAATAGGAGCTACCTTTAGAAAAACATGCATGTTCTAGTGACAGTACATCTTTGTTAGTATAAACTGGCAGTCATAATAAATGAGAGTTTTTCCTGGCAACAGAAATATTATGTCAAGGGAAAAGACAGCAACATTGAATTTGTAAACCATTTCCGTTCATCCAAGGGGAAACAGTTTTCCTTCTGCACCACTCTTACTAATGGCCTATTTTAGTTTCATTTTTCCTCCTCTTAAAGGTCTATGTTTTGAGGAGCAGTTCTAAAGATACAGCTTGATTTTTAATAAATGGTCTGGTTATGCTTCTACTGAAAGTGCTGCTGCTAGAAATATCTTCTCACTTACAGAAAGCTGCTACATAATACCCTGATACCCTGATTTCATTCTAAATCTGATTTCACACTCTCCAGTTCTTATTCATTGTTTTTCTTATTAACTTTAGATAAGATAGGAATACAAGCTAGAGGCACAGTATTTTATCCAAGATTTTTTCTTCTGGATGTAATTTACTACATTTAATAAAAGCTAAATATGAGAAAAACCTGTCTTCGTGTCTTTCTGTTATCAGCTCATCAGAAGTTTCTTGGTTTCGAGGCCTGTAACCAGCCTGTCCCCCAAGGGTCAATACTCAGCTCAGTCTTGTTCAACATATTCATCAATGACCTGACCAAGAGGGAAGAGTGTAAGTGTATTCTCAGCAACTTCGCTGATAACACCAAACTGGGAGGGCTGGCTGACACTCCAGAGGACTGTGCCACCATCCAGTGTGACCTGGACAGGCCGGGAAGAGAAGAACCTAATAAGGTTCAAGAAGCAGAAATGTAGGGTCCTGGGCCTCAGGAGGAAGAATTCCGGGCACCAATATAGGTTAGGGGTGGACCTGTTGGAAAGCACTTCTGAGGAGAAGGATCTGGGAGTCCTGGCAGATAGTAAACTATCCACAATCCAGCAATGTGCCCTTGTCACCAACAGGGCCAATGGAATTCTGGGCTGCATAGGGACGAGTGTGGCCAGTAGGTCAAGGGAAGTAATTTTCCCCCTCTACTCTGCACTGGTGAGGCCACAACTAGAATNGATTTTCAAGATGTGCTTGGATGCAGTCCTGTGTTCTAGGCAATCCTGCTTTAACAGGGGAGTTGGACTAGATGATCTCTAGAGGTCCTTTCCAACTTTGATAATTCCATGATTCTGTGAACTTAGCTTTTCCCCATTGTGTGCTTCAGATGTACTTTTTCAAAATTTCTGTTCTCTTTTCATGATGTGGAGTGGGTCTGAACAGAACAGTGAAACTGTGCAAGTGGATCTGAAATCTTCCCTTGAGGGAGGTTGACATCAGATGGTAAGATAAAGTGTGTCCCAGTGTTGCCAAGGAACAACATTATCGCTTATTCGTGTGGGAGGTTGATGGAGGTTGATGTCTATGGCACTTCACAGAGTGTGGAGAACTTTGCTGCTCTACACAGGATGGTGTGGGCAAACTGGCACACTGTGAATTTATCCTGTGTGGCAATTAACGCAGCTCTTTGTTGTGTAGTATTGGTCTTCTCCAAAGGAGCACTCTCTCATGGAACAAATGCCGCCACGCTCCTTGTATTTCTTGTACTTCTTGTTCCCTTTTGCCTTGCTCATACTGAATAATTTTTCCTAAGCTTCCTCCTAGAAACAGCCTGAAAGTCTGAAAGATACTGCCTGGGGTCTTGCTTTGGACTGGTGCGGCTCAAAGACCATCCTCTTCCTCATTTTCTCATCCTCAAAAGTGAATCCAGGTATCGCATCAGGTACCTCTTGCAAAAAGCACCTTTATGCAAAGAGTTTTGTTGAAAATGAAGAGGAAAAAAAGCAAACATCACTACCCATGTTATTTTGACCTAATCTTGCCTTCAAGCATAGTTAAGTGTTTCATGCCCTTGTTTCCTATCTCCTGATCTTCATATAATCATATCTCCTGTGCTCAACTCTTAGTTTATCACCATGTGGAAAATGCAGTTGTGTGTGAGCAAGCCAGAGACCTGTACCAATTACGTTTATGAGAGAGGATTACTAGCCTGACTGTGAGAGATTAACATATGTCTGCATTTTCCTGTATGGCACAAGCCTATACAGAAGTATTTTTAAGTGCACAGCACATCTTTCCGCTAGCTGGATGCTTCCTCAGAGTGTAGCTTCAGTCAGCTTTCAGCTAGTCACATTTTGGATTCCTGATGGCAATCCCGCTGCTGACTGCTCATTCCCTGTCATGTGTCAACAGGTTTCCTCCTCTCATGTGTTTGGTGGCCTCATTAACTCTTACACCTCATCAAAAGAAGTGAGAAGCAAGTAAGAAGGGAGCAGTAGGAAGGGTTTATTTGGCCTCCTTGCCAATTTATGCCAGGTTAAATTGACTATAAAACTATGATAGTAAGACTCAAGTCAACTGAGACAACTAAGCTGGTTTGATAGCAACCTGTTGCCATCATTTATTTATTTTTTTGTACAGCCATCCTGTTTGAGGGCACCAGAACTTTGGGCTGCACCACTCTTTTCCTGCCTCTTCAGACAGAAGCAACTGAGGCATATATTCATTTTTTTTTTCATTGGGCAGTAGTGGCAATGATGGGTCGTGAAGAAGAAGTATGTCTCTGCTGTTCTCCTTTGTTTTTCCCGGCAGAAAATTAAGATTTTTAGGCAATTTAGATACATGTGATTTTACCTGTCAGTTTATTGTTCTCTTCTGCTTAGTGAAAATGAATAGCACAGAATCTTGTCATCTTTTAAGCCAGTTCTCTATATTGTATTGCTAGGGATTTCAGGTTCAGATGAGCCTAAAATCAGCAAAAAAAAAATCTAGATCTGGAAAACAAGATTGAAACACTTATTTGGAAAGAAAGTCTGGTTTGTTTTATTCCACTAGCTATATATTTTTCTGCTTTACTTCAGCCTGAATTAAAATAAGTTGTAAAATGAATGTATTCCAGCCTGTGAAGTGTAAGACCTGACTGAAATATCTTGCTTAATAAGTTTTAGGACTATGAGTTCTGAACAGGAATAAAATACACACTAAAGACCAGAAAGGGAAAAGGGTCAGAACGCTACTCGTTTGACAGTTCTGCCACACTCTTTCTTCAGACCCTGTCCCTGATCTTCATTTCCTTGCCCTCGCTTCCTACCTGTTATCTTACAATAGTAAGAATTTTTACTCAAATTACTCATTCAGGATTAGCTTTCCAAATAACTGTACGTGTAAACTTCTGTGTCTCACAACTCGCAAAATGTGAAAAAATCATAATTAAGAAAACTTCATGTAGAAATATGATCAGTTTTTCAATTCATATCTATCTGTCCAACAGACAAGTGAAAAAATTTTCCTTCTCAAAATTAAGACAATGGTTACCACATCATTTCTCAACAAGCAGGTTTGTGAAATTTTATAGCTGCCCTACATTTGTCAAGGAAAAAAAGAAATAAGTTGTTTAATTCTGATTGAAGCTAAACTTGCCACTACCATGAAGAGGCTGCTTATTCACTACAGACATCTATCTGAATAATAGCTAAAGTAGCACTGTTTCTCTCCTTGATGTTGGAAACAGGATTGACTTACACAAGCAAAAAGCAAGGTTTTTTTTTTTTTTTAAGCTTATTGTAAAATATTACTTCTCAATTGAAAACCAAAACCAAAAGGACTTTATAGAGCATTTCTCTTTTCCCCAAGATAAAAGGCCTTAAGGACTTTGTGATGGTGCTTTCCATTAAGACAAAAATCAATACAATTTGCTTATTTAGCAAGACTCGAGGGAAGGCAGGGGATTGTATTTCCTGTAGCACACCAGAGCATCAGTGAGATTGTGATAATTGCTATGAGATAAAGTGAGGCTAGTGGTTGTATAAATCGGATGGGTTCATTTAAACTGCTTATGAGTGACAGTTTATTACTTTTGCTGATTATTCAGATTGCTCTCTATTTTCTTTATGTCCATTTTGCACCTTCATGTAAAATCTGGTATGCTGATGTTCATTATTTCATTCTTATTACTGCCTTGTTTGTTTTGTTTTGTGTTTTCTTTTCAGCATAGCTGCTGTATTACAATAAAGTAAGAGAGCTCTGTCATAAATTGAGGTATTTAATGATTAGAATGTCACCTTGGACAGTAGGTTGTCTTTGCTATAATACTAAAAATTTGATTAGAGAATGGCATTACTAAAATTTTCAAGACAAAGAATACAGAGGTTGGTAATTAAATTTAATCATAACACAATCTTTGCTGACTTTATAGTCCTTCACAATATGAAGACTCTTTATAAAGTATAGGGGAAATCACCTTTCTTTATAGGATAGACATTAAAGAAGATCTTCAAGATACTGATTTGTTATACACACTGTTATAATAAAAAGAAAACAAAACAAAATCTGTACTGCCAGCTGAACTTGAGCTACTGACGTCCTGTCCTCTTCCTGCAATGCATGACCACAATACTGTCAACATGCCTTCTCATGAAACTGGAGGTACCTACTCAAGATGAAAAATTGATTTAGCCAGATTATTTGAAACAGCTGATCACCTCATCACATCTTTCCTCTAAGGGTGTCATTACGCCTAATCCTTCTTAAGTTATACTGTAACTGCAGTATAACTGCGAAATAGAAAACACGGTCCATTCAAGAAATTTTTTAATTTTAATAATAGTTATAGTTCTAGTATTTTCACTCATAAAAATATGCCGTGTGAAAAAAAATGAAGACCACCAAATGAGAAGATAAGAAGTGCCTAACTAAATAGCAATGGGTTAAATCATGACTCTTCTTGAGTTGATATTGCTTCAATGGAATCAAAAATATCTCCATTTCTAAACTTGAACTACTTATGCAAATTAAGTCAGAGAAATTGTGGGCAGGTTAACAAGCTTATATTTTTTTAAGAGCCTGAAGGAGAATAAATCGTATTATGTTTTGATACTATGTGATCTAGATTGCTTACATGAGCAGCTTCTGAATAGCGTTGCACCTAAAAAATTTAGTCTAAGTGAGAGAACACTTTCCTGGTGATATGTGCAATTTCTAAAGAAAACCCAATCAGAACAGATCTCAGCTATCTTTTTTAGTATGAATTTAATATGCAGGATACTTGCACAGAACTAAGATTTCAGGCCAGCTTTATGATTTTGCAAAAGTAGCAATAAACTAGAAGCATTTAGGGCCAAATATTCAGATGGAAGTTACCCATTGCATGTAACACTTTGTGATACATAACAGCATATTTTTGAGCAAGATACCTCCTGATGTGGGATGAAATTACAATCTGCATTTCCAGGTCCTATTTTTGAGGTTGGTTGTGGTCCGACTGTGGCACTGCTGAGGGTAGCATATATTGACTTGCTAGGCAAAGCTGTTTCTTTTCAGAAAGTTTTTATGCAGCAAATTACTATTAATCTTCAGTCCAGAATGACAACATGTATAACTTGCACTTATGTATGCACGTGCACAACCATTTTGCTGTGATTCATTTCTTTCTTTTGAAGCTCTTTGACCACATGTTCTTTATACATTAGAACCTGGTAAGTTTATAGTTTGATGTCTATATGCTTTCATATGCAAAAGTGACTAATCAGATAGACTCATGTCTACAGGTTTTTTTCCCCTTCTTCTTTAGAAAAATAAGGAACGAGGTGTCTGTGGTCTGAAATGAATAGGACTAGATTCTATTGTGTTATCTATCTTTTATTTATCTTCTATTTATGCTCATATATTCACCATAGTTATGGAAACAATATCATTAAAATATGTTGTCCTTTCAAAATGTGGGTGTATCGTGAGATGGAGGTAGATGATCAATGCTACATGCTGATTGTGAAATACGGTTAAGAAAAGCTTTTATTCTTCCCACAAATAAAATTGTATGCCACAACTTGCCCAAACCAAGCAATTGTTATTATCAAAACCCATGAGTTGAGATGACCCATTAAGAACAGTGACTTTACAGTGTAATTGTGTGTGACTTTTTAATAGTAAAGATTTTTCTTGTTTGTTTTCTACCTTTTCAGCAAGGTCCTTTTTTTTTAGCCTGTTCTGTTGACTTCATGTTGCAATGTTGCACCTGTGATATATTTTGCTTGGAAGTTTTAAGAAGTCAGTTTTTTCCCTTGTGAATATGGGTGTCTGGCAGCACTTTGAGATGTGGGAAGCCTCACCACTCAAGAAACTGATTTTGTCTTTACATCACATGGTTGTTATGGGAACCACAGTTCTAAACTTACTGATTTTTCATTATTAGAAGTACATCACATTCAAGACCACTGGCTTTTTGCAGCATCTTGATCTTTTAATACAAAGGGACGTAAGGAAGAACTAAGATGCATCTGGGTTTTGTGGGTTTTTTATATTTTTAGAAGGACACTTGTTAGAATACCTCATTAACAGTTTGTATTCTCACCTGTCATAGTATGTTCTGCCTTGCAGCATCTGAGAATTCAAGCTGGAAGGACTAAGCTGTTAGAATGCAGTCAGAAGGTAGGGTTTTGGGGGGGGATGGGGGGGTGGAAAGAAACCTAGAAATTTGGAGTTGAAAGAAATCTGAAAAGAACATCTAATCAATTTTTCCGCTCTGAAGCAGTCAAAATGTGCCTTGAACTTCAATAGTAAGGCTTTCTCAGTGTGATGTATTAAAATGTTTTTCTGTTCCAAAGGTTAAAATATTTTTTCCACATCATCTAATTTAAATTGCTCTTAAATTTAATCAAATGTGCTTTCTTGGGTCATTAATGGCGAGACTATGCTTTTACATTCTCTTCTTTGTAACAACTTTATTTGAACACTGTCTATATACAACCTCTATTTTCACTTTTTCTTTTTTTCCGCTAAAAAAAATCAGATTTTTTTTATCTTTCTCATAAGATCTCTTTCCAAAATTTCTTATAATTGTATCTCCTGCACTTTCTTGCAGCTGTATATATTCTTGTTGAAATGCAGTGTCCCAAACTGGGCACAGGTATGTCTTGAAAACTTGTGTTTCATGAGTAAAGTGAAGCAATTATTTCCTTTGTATGTGAATGACTGTTTTGCAAATCAATATCAAGCACTGTTTTGCAAATCATTCTCTTTTATTAATAGCTGGCATTCAGTACTGATTTGCTGTTCTACTTTTACAAATTTATTTTTCAACTTCCTCTGTTCCCAATATCTTGATTTTATACACATATTATGGTGTCCTTACTAGCTTGTTCTGTTCTGGCCATCTTTAGGTAGTGCAGACCAGTGTGAAGAACCAAATTAGACAGGACTGATTTTACTTTGAGGTGAGGTCCCTCCCCACCAGAACCCGATACACCCAATCTTCCTTTGCCATTCTGTATGAATAGCTAATGCAATGGTGATAAAATGCAGAGCTAATGTTACAAAAAGTTGCTCTGCGCAACAATTTTCTGTAGATGTTTGTTTGCATTCTTGCTTTTATAGCAAATGTTGAAATGCCTTACTATTTACCACTAGAATTTTTCAGTTGTGTTCTTCAGCTGAGAAACCTTAAAGCTGTTATTGGGGTCAGGACACAGATTCTGATTTTAAAACCAACCTTACCAAAATTATTACTTTTAATACAGGTCAGCTCACTATGCAGTCCTACATCTAGCTCTGAAACACAAGAGGAGGAACAACACAGACTGAAGCAAGCAACCAGGGTTTAGTAGGTGCTTAAACCAGGACTGAGCATCTAAGCCTAAATGTGGTAACTCCGTGCTTGACTTCATTGACCTTGAAATGAAGAAATTTTCCTGAAACCAATACATTTTCAAGATCTTCCCTCTTCTACTGTTCATTCTCCAGAAGGATCTGACTATCAAACTCCCATACCAGGAGAATCCAAGTTCTGTTCTGCTATATTATTTCATTGCGTAGTATTTAATTTAATAAACAATATAGTTGGTTGTTTCTTGTTTAGAAATTACCTTCAATATGGATTGATGGAGCTGCAATATTCTTCTCTATGATCCACTGTTAGAAAAGGACCTAGGTGAATCTACGATGCTCTTTAAGACTCTATAAGGACAAAAAAATATGATCGTCTTGCTGAAATTGTTTCTTAAGAGTGACCTATCAATTAGTGTCAAAGGAATCTGGACATATTTATGTAAATCATGGGCAAGAAGGCCCCACTTACAACGCACCTCTGTAAAAGTTTCATTGTAATGTTTATGGGTTGACTAGCTTCTGAAAGTTGGTTAATTATTTAACAGTTAATAATTCTGCGTACCATTCAGAATTCAATACAATCAAGACTGACTCTTTCATCAGACAAAATAGGAACGTCTCATTCAAAATTACCTATGTATCAAAGCAAAGATAGCAGACTGTAAGGCATTCCTAACAAAAATATCTCCATTTCAAACAAATGGAGTGAAATATGATTAGAATTTGGGGAAGGAGGCTAAGAGAAGGTCCAAAGAGTGGTATTTACTGGTGGTAAACAGCAGTAAAAGGAGGCTCTGAAAAGACTTTAATGTCATACGGACATTTTATTGAGCTGGTGTGTGTGTGGGATCAGTTGGGGTTTTTTGGTTTGGTTTTTGGTATTTGTTGTTGCTTTCTTGTTTTTCTTTTCTTTTCTTTTCTTTTCTTTTCTTTTCTTTTCTTTTCTTTTCTTTTCTTTTCTTTTCTTTTCTTTTCTTTTCTTTTCTTTTCTTTTCTTTTCTTTTCTGCCTAGTGAAATGGAAATACTTTATTGAAAGCTTATATAGAATAAAGTGATGGAGAATAAATATCATAAATGCCCATGGAAGAAATGTAATAAAGTAGGCATTGCCACCTATTGACTAAAGTACACAACAGCAAGAATGGCAATTTTATCCAGGAAAAAAGAGGTACCAGGGAGCAGCAAGATGCAAAATGTTAATTTCAGGTACTCAAAGGCTGTGTGCTGCCAAGTTTTGTTTGCTGTTTATCTGTGACTTTAATAAGAATGCAGCCCAAATTTTGATGCTGACCAAGAGTAGTTGGGTTTTGTTGTGGGTTAAGAGTTTTTATTAGTGTTTCATCTGTTATCTTTGCTTACTTGTAGACCAGACATCCCAGAGTCTTGCTTCTAAGATAATGGCAGCTATTGACTCTATGCTTGCCAAAGGTCAGTAGAACAGTGACAGACTGTACTTAGTTATGAGCTGATGACAGCTTAGCACACTGTGCTGAATACATTGGTAACACCCTTGTAGCCAGCAAGTATTAAGATCCCAAAGGTTCATAATCACATTTTTGAAATATCAGAAAAAAAAAATGGAGTTATGGAGTTGAGGATTGAAGCAAAATAGCTTGTTATCTTGCTTCTCTTTTGAACCCTACATGCAAGACAGACAGTGATTGTTGGCTACTGTTTAAAAAACAACCAACCAATGAACCAAAAAGCCCCAAAAGCCAAAAAAAGAAAAAACACTCCTGTGCTAAAAGCAGAGTTATGGTAAGTCAGGAAAATATTATTTATTTATTTACCACACATTGTTTATTTCTTATAAAAAATAGGAAAGTTCATTTCATCCTTACATTTACATCTGTACTTATCACTGCTCAAGAGAGATAACAGTTTTCTTCAATTAGAATTTATTTTAGAAACTAATAAATTAATTTTAGTTTGAATGTCCATCTTCTGGTTTCAAGTATAATATTTTATGGTGGTAAAACGAGAAACTACTAAAGTGTATCTGGAGTCATAAGTCCTTGATACTGGAGACAACAATGTATTGGATTTGTGTAGCAAAATTTTGGTAGCGGGGACTGTTTGTTAGCTATGGGAGTGACGTCTCTGAGAAGCTGCTAAAATCTACCCCCTTGTCTGACAGAGCCAATGTCAACTGGCTCCAAGACAGTCCCGTCACTGGCCAAAGCTGAGCCCATCAGTGACAGTGGTAGCACCTCTGGCATAATATATTTAAGAAGGGGGAAAAAAACCTGCACAACAGCAGCAGAAGAGAGGAGTGAGACTGTGAGACAAACAACTCTGCAGACACCAAGGTCAGTGAAGAAGGTGCTTTAGGGACTGGTGCAGAGATTTCCATGCAGCTCATGGTGAAGGCTGTGATGAGGCAGGTTGTCCCACTGCATTCCATGGACACCCACAGTGGAGCAGATATCCACCTGGGCCCCATACCAGTGCAAGTAGATGTGCCCAAAGGAGGCTGTGGCCCCATGGGAAGCCTGTGCTGCAGCAGGCTTCTGGCAAGACCCATGACCTAATAGAGAGAGGATTCCATACTGGAGGAGGTTTGATGTCAGGACTTGTGACTGTGGGTGGGACCCACGCTGGAGAAAACTCTTTCTGAAGGACTGAACACCTTGTGGAAAAAACTACCCTGGAGAAATTTATGAAGAGCTGTAGCCCTTGGGAAGGACACATGTTGGAGAAGTTTGTAGAGAACTGTCTCTCATGGGAGTGTGAGGACTCCTCCCCCTGAGGAGGAATCATAGAATCATCTAGGTTGGAAGGGACCTTTAAGATCATCAAGGCCAACCATTAACCTAACACTGCCAAAACTACCACTAAATGGATGTCCCTAATCACCATGTCTACCTATCTGTTAAGGATAGGTAAAAAAAAACAAAGCAAAAGAAAGTGTTGTGGTTAAAGTCTTGCAAACATTTAAGGTTTTTTCTTTTGTCAGGTGTGGCTTTAAACTGTTTGAAAAGCAGAGCCCCAATGTCAATATATATAAAGACCAAAAGTAACCACTACAAAAAGCATAGTCATATATTAAGTAATCAAGTTTAGTTCATACAAGAGAATAAGGACAAAAGCCTTCTTAATAAATTTTTGCTTATTGTAGTAATTATGTAACTTTGGGGATTTTTTTAAAGCTAGACCTAAATGCACTACTTGACTACTTGTTAGCAAAACAAATAGAAAAGCTTTAAATTGGTATGTTCAAATTCAAAATGAAAGTGTATATTAAATTACTAAAGTGTTAATAATATCTATTTATTGTGGTAATCACTATTTTTTTCCTTATTGAATAATCAGTTCTACTTAAAACATGATTAAAAGTCCAATGTTTGTAATTAATGATAACATTTGAAATGAACTGCATCATAATACATTACGTTTTTTACAAGCTTCCTCAGTCTTAGTTGTGCCCTTAATAATAAAGTAATGTCTTTTAAACATATAAGTGTTAGAAGACTATTGCTTTTTTAGGTAAGTTTAAAGTAGAAGGAGCTGAAAAATCATGTTTGTGATAGTGTCATGTAGTATTTCCTTTCTAATTTGTATCCTTTTTAAAATGTATTTATATTTTATTGGCTATCATCTAAACACTTTTTGCCAGGTACAAATAAGCTTTTGCACTACTTTTGGTTTTACAGGGTCCTTTTCTTAGTTTCTGGTCTACAGAAATATAAAGAGGAGTGGGTTTTTTTGCACTAACCATGTATTTCTTTCTCTTGTGTGGAGAATGGCCTTGAAAAGGGATGTCTTTTTTCCCAATGCATTATAGATTACAGTATCAGGATTCTCTAAAAACCTCATGTGGAGAACCATGTGGACAGCATTGACAGCTCTAGTATGTTATTGGACTGCCAGCTGCTCTTCGTGCCTTTCTTGCTGGCATGTTGTTTTGCTCTCAGCGGGAAAGGACTTGAAGCAAGAAGCAAAGAAGTGTTTCAACTATGGTTTTTGAATTCATTCTAATTGCTTTTATTTTGTTCCTCGTATTAGACTTTTTTACTGCCTCTCTTCTGGCAGAACACTATAATTAGTGGCAACTGTCTTCTGACTGTGCTCTTCCTTCTGATATTATACTTTTCTTTTTTTTAATACGTGCTATTAAGCTAGATTCAATAAGATGGCAGCATGTTAGGGTACAAATGGCCTTGATAAGGTACTTGTGATTTCATTGACTTTAAACTTTTTTAAAGGATATGTTTTAATGAACTTTATTCATAGACAAATACAGTTAAACATTTCTTTCTTTCTGGTCTTTTTTGTTGTAGATAAATATGAGGGCTTGTGGCCAAAAAAAAAAGTTATTAATAAGACAAAACCAAAGCTTGGAAACTACAAAACTGAGGATTTCCAAAGAAGTGGCCTTTCTGATGTAGAATGTCACATGAAACTTAATTGTAGTGTTTTTTTTCAGAGATTCAGTTATAAATGATGAGATGTACTGTACTTGTATGAAACAAATACAAGTAAAGGCTATATCACAAAAAAATTAAAAAAAAACTTTGTCCAGTTTTAATTTACGTTATCAGTTTACAACAGAGAGTAGATTTACAGTGACTAATAACACTGTGCCACAAGAGAGGAAAAATTATACAAGTATTATAAAAATTTCTAAAGCAACTTACTAATAATAAAAAAACCCCCACATATCACTTCCTTGTGGAAACAGGGAAAGATCCCAAGAGGTTCTTAGATAAAATTCTTATTATAACTAGAAAAAGACTAAGCATAGATATACATGAAAGCTAAAACCTCTTGCTAGCTATTTATAAGTGAACGTATTTCAGCAACTACATAACTATCTCCATTAACATGTAGAAGCACAGAACAGATTAAAAGAGAGGAAAGTGTGACTAAAAGTAAGAACTTGCATGCCAAAGACAAAAAACTTTTGCCATTTTATCCTCCTCCTCTTGACATCTGAAGAGTCCCTATCTGTTGTCATAATTTGAGTCAGCTGTGTAGTTCTGACTTCCAAATTTGGATTTGCACTTCTGAATCACAAAAAAAAAAAGGTATGGAGATCCTCATATGACATCCCTTCCAGCACTTACTGCAGGAATGAATGCCAGATCTTTGCACTAATGTATGAGCTGGCTTAGGCCATGTCAGAGATCATGCCTTCAGTGCCAGGGCACACAGCGCTGTGCTGCTGCAGCAGGATGGCTGCCACCAGCTTTAGCTGAGCCACTTACTTCTGTTCAATTGACATTTTGGAACATACTTGAATCATCGTGATGAGATTTTTATTGGTGCAGAACTTTGCAGCATGTAATGATGACTGAAATATAAGGTTATTTTTGCTGGGCTCCCTATAGAATCAGTAGAGACCACAGGATGTGTAATGTTTGTGATGTGAAAATTTTCCCGTTGCATATTTTTATTCAGTTATAAATGAATTTTTGTAGAAAACTCGGGGCAAATGTTTATTAAATATTCTGGCAGTTTATAATGACGCTGGGACTTTGACAAATAATTTAGGCAGAGATTTCAGAGAAATAATAAAATAAAGCAAATCAGACAGTATGCAGAATAGGGAAAGATACATAAGGTGCCTTTAAGTAAAGTGTGTACTTCCTATGTTGGTAAAACTGATTGGTTTTGACAAAATTTTCTAAAATTTGACCACCTTGCATTTTTAACTATGACAGATTTCTGGAAAAGTAAGTTATAAACTAGAGTACCTACATATTTGTGTATCAGATATAAGATGCTCTTAGGTAGCTGGAGAGCAATGACAAGACGAGGTGAAAAAAACCAGTCAATAAATATAGACTTGGTGGACAGTTTCTGAATAAGAATATTTGTTTAGCACTCAGGACAAATGATGGTTAATTTTTTTAAAACAGTGTGTGTTTAAACCCAAATATTTTTTTTCTTTTTAATCTTTAATGGATATTCAGATATCCCTGACTCTGTAGCATTGCCTCATCTTAGGGTTTAAAATTCTTGTAAATCACATTGATATTATTTTGTGTTTATGTGAACAATGATTACCCTGAACACCCTGTGCTCTTTCTTTAACCTATTAAGTTTTGAATCAGAAGTAGTAAAAACCTTATCTCATAGTCCGTGTGTAACTGCTCTGGTAAGAAAACATTTAAGAAAAATTGAAAATCTTTTTACAGTCCTTTTTAAAATACATGGAAGCCTCAACTGAAGTTTGTGGATACAGACCAGATATTCTCTGAAGGCATTACCCAAATTAGGCAACACAGAAAGCTTTGCTAGAAGTACATCAGGTGAGCATATACCTGAAATCTGTAGTTGAGCTCTCCCAAAGTCAGAGGAGTTCTGGACACATAACAATACGTGTTGAGGACACATAAGCTTTTTGAAGGCTAAAGGGTAAAGGGTTGAGACGAGGTTTAAGCTAGCTCTTCTACCTGCTCTTTCAGTATTCTTATATTAGGGCTGGTCACTGCAGCTCATCACCTTTATTTAAAGGTCAGGATGTTAGTTATCTTACCCTCAAGCTTTATAGTATGAAGTTCCCTATATCAATATATAATATTCTTCTTGTATGAAACCGACTGTAATGTGATATGTCCGGGTACATTAATGTTATAAGGAATTAATATTACAAGGAAATTTTCTCCAATAATGTGTGTCAGAGTGATAAAAACACAAGAAGGAAAAAAGCATGGAAGATAAAAAAAAAAAGCATGGAAAAATCAAAACTTAAGACCTCTGTGGACAAATATAGTTCACTGCACAGGTGCAGACCAGGTTTCATTTCTTCGGTATTTGATTAACCACTTTTCATCCTCCTTGACCTTTTAGTTTGCATGCATAAATAATATTTAGCCTTCTATGCTAAGAAATATATGTACTTGAAAAACCAGCTTTCTCTCATCAGCATCTAGTAGGTCATTTAAATTTTGCTCCTGAATAGAAATTTGAGATATCTGAAGTTCTTAATTTGTTTTCCAGTATTTCAAATTGAATTGGTTTTATTATGGCATGGCCTCCTTTAGCAAATGGAAGTGGATGACTGCAAGAGAATTATTTACTGTCAATTACAAAGTCTGAGTGGCATTACTGGGTAATCCACACAGCTAGTGAAGTCTCCAGAGTAGGAGAACATTATATTAAAATTGGCATCTGCCTGCACTTAATTCTTTCTGTTCTACCCTTCACATTAAAAATACAAAAGCACAGATGAATCCAATGAATTAAAAATAAGCTGCTCATTTAGAGTGAGAATGTAGATCCAACAGGTAATGAATTTAAAGAATAATCAGGTGAAATTTTTTTCCAGTTTAAAGCCTTAAGAAAATATTTCATGTTTATGTGTATATGACATCTTAACTCTAGCTGCTGTCAGATTAATCCACAAAGCACCTTCTTAGAGAGAAAACAAAAAATTGGTTGCTTATAGAAATATTTTTTTTTTCATTTTTCTGTTCATCTTTCCTCTTATTGTTTTAGTTGTGTGAGTGCTATCACCGTAAATGATAATTTGTCATCAGCAATAGAACCTTGTGTAACAAAAATCTGATTGTCAGATACAGGAAGGAAAAACACCATTTGATAGTTTACGTATATTTTTTTCTAGACTTGTATTAATTCTTAGTTACAAATTTCAGCAACTTTTAAAATAGAAAACACACCATTTTCTCCAAGTTAAGCAAACAGCCCCCTGCCCCAAAAGCCCAAACCCATGCCCCAAAAAAGCGGAGCCTGTGTTGATTTCTGAGGTCAAAACAGTGGGGTTTCCACTTACCTGTTTTATTCTCTCTTATCTAAGAGATGAGGAATCAGCATGAAAATGTCAGATTAAGGCGACGCAGTCAAAAGAGTCAGCTCGCATCGGCTATGGTTTGTTGAGGTATATTCTTGACCAAGGAGAATGCACAGTACTCAACATGTCTGATCTGTCCAGCAAGACACAGTTTACAGTTTAAGGGGTAATCCTGTTAGCAACCTAACATTGAGTCATCAACATAGTTTTGTCAGATGTTCTATTCATATTTCTGGGGCTTAAGCGCATGATATTAGGTCATTAAGGCATAATAGAAAGATAGCACCTTAGCAGAATATTCTAAGAATAAGAGTTATTGAAAATTAGCTTGTACTTAAAAGAATAGTGTTTAAAAATTCAAAACCACTTTATTTTTTTAGCTTGTGTTTGAATATAAAGCTGGTTAAAGACTAAACTTTAGTCTATGTGTGACTGAACTAAAAAATTCAGGAACTACTTTTAATACAGGAGGAATCCTATAAGGTATATAGGATTGGCCTTGTATTATCCCATCCAAAACTAGAAAATAAACTTTCAAAAGTTGAATGTAATCTGGGATCAGATTTATATTATAAGGACTTTTGAATCACAGTCCCTCTTCTCTCCTTTAAATTGTGTTATTTCAAAATGAGGTGCTTGTTCTGGACAAAGCAAAACTTAAACTTTCAGTAATTTTACCCATATCTGATTATTTTTTTTTCATGAAGGTCAACTGTATCATAAAAGGAGGCATGCAATAAGAAATGTGCCATCATTACAGAAGGGATATTAAATTTCTAAATATTCTAAGATAATGAAAGTAGGTAGCATCTATACAGATAACCAAATATGCTGAGTTTTAGCATTGAGTCAGAGGTTTTTCCACTGATTTCCTGGTTTTGGAAGCTTTGCTTGTGTATTAAAACTTGGATATTGTTGGCTGAGTATTTTGTCCTATTATATTCTAGAGAGTCAGGTACGATGGAAATAAACAGTCTTTACATATACTACAATTATGCATTTGCCAGTTAGCACCTGAGAACATTTCTTGGTTTAATTAAAAAAATTCTGAAGTTACATCTTGTACGCTAAAATTAGTGCTTTTGAATCGTGTTCCCTTTGATCTGGAAAAATCAAAAGTTAAACAGAGAAAGACCTATAGGTAAATTCTAGCAGAATCAATTGCAAAGTTGAATTCAAGCAAACACAGAGGTTGTGACTCAATAAAGAATGTATAAATAATTTATTGATTTGGAACTTTAACTTTGGAGGGGAAAAAAATGAAACTTGAATTTTTGAGTTCTGCAGGGATATCCTTTTACGGATATCATAAAATATAAGGTAGAAGAAGGAAGCAATCCTTTGTGCCATAGAAAGCAGACGAATAAATGTGGAACGCAATAATTGCATTTGAAATACTGAGTTGGGAATGAAAGCTAGATTGAAATTCATAACTCAAGAAATTGGAAGTACGGTAGATTCTTTATCTCTGGAGATTTTTTCAATTAAGACTGATTTAAAAGATGCTACTATTAAAAAAAAAAAAAAGCTGCTCAAAGTCACTGTGGGCTTCAGAGCTGCAGGAAGTCTAGATGATTATATTGGCCCCTTCTGGTTTTAAAATCTGTGTCCATGAACAAAAAAACCAAATTTTCAAAGGTGCAAGACTCACTTATTGTAATTTATCTGTATAAAAAATGCCAAAGGGTTTCATTGAGACGAAGAATATAAATTAAAATTTAAAAAAAAAAGAGATTTAACGTTTATATGAATATCAGAAACATCAAGTATTATACTGAAAGTTAATAATAAGAAGGAAACATTAAGTTTTAGAAACACATTTGTCTCTTGGAATGTAACTCTGAGTTCAGGATAAGAATAAATTTAGACAGCTAAATATATATATCCTTTGCCTGGAAGAGT
>VXBJ01007844.1:44273-58114 GCA_013400055.1 Nycticryphes semicollaris
AGCTCTAGGAATACATATATGTATATATGTGTTCATGGAATTAAAAAAAAAATAAAAATAGAGGCAATAGTTCAAGGACATTGCAGTATTCTTAAAGAATTTTCCCTTTTCCTTTCCTTTCCCCTTTCCTTTCCCCTTTCCCCTTTCCCCTTTTCCCTTTTCTCTTTCCCCTTTCCCCTTTCCCCTTTCCCCTTTCCTTTCCCTTCCCTTCTCTTTTGTCTTTTTTCTTTTCCTATGAATATAGACACAGACAATGCCAATGATAAGATCCTAGCTTTGATTGATGTTTTTCCAGCCAATTCATATTTTCTTATGACAAAGTTGTTCTGTTCATCAGACTACAAATGCAGCAACTGTTGCCTAATCCCAAATCCTATTATTTTGGTCAGAATAATTATAGTCTAACAATAAATCACTCTGGTAGGGTGCAGTATTTAATTAGTTAACAAAATTTACATAGTAAAGGTTATGAACCTTTTTAGCCCTACTTACATGATAGAATATTTAAAACCTTAAATAAAGAGATGAAGTAGTTGGTATTAAAAAAAAAGGTACAAGTGTGTTGTTGTGTGAGTCATTTATACTCTTTTCTCCAAAATAATCCACAACAAATCAAAAAAACAACTGTAAATTTTACATGTGAAAGCAGTTCAGAAATGTTTACCTTTTCTTGAAAGAGCAACCAATGAAAATGAAGTTACAAGCTCTAAAATGCTCTGTGGTGTTGCTGCAGTACTCCAAGAGAGCCAGAGTTTTGATAAGTATCTAGTGCTTTGAGGGAGAACTTCTGAAAGAGAGAACAATGACCTTTAGAAAAGATGAAACAAAAATAAAAAGATTTCAAACCACATGTATTCCCTGTATAACGTGTCCTCCCAGGGTCTAGCAGCTCTAGCAGTTCTCATTCCAGCACCTTCTTATTTGATCCTGCCAGCTCAGGAGGCTGAATACCAAAACAAAACCAAAATTAAAAAATGAATAATTTCTTGCTGCACCAGGTTTTTTAACAGAATCAGCGCAAGAGAGGATGAGACCATCTTACCCATAGCAATTCTTATGTGACTGTATAAAAACAGCTAAATTAAGAAGCATTAAATGGACCTTAGGTGTTCTAATTTCCCCTGCTTAAACTGTTTTTAGTTTAGGGTGACTGATGACTTCTTAAAAGGGAACTGTTGCATGTTTAACATCAAGAAAAAAATATATTGCCTACTTTAATTACTTAGAGTTGAAATTGCTGCACTATTATTGTGTCAATATTAAACAAAATATAACTCTTAGTGTAGATTCCTAGTAGAGCATAAGGAAATCTAGTGTATGATTAAAAAAATCTTTAGGAGAGAGTTGGTTTAGGTGAAAAGAAAAGTACAAAAATCAATATGGAAAATTTGCTTAACAGCAAATTTTTAAAAAATCTGATTTTCTTTTATTTCACAGCAGTAGAAATATGACATGGTTATATATTTTTAAATTATTTTTTTATTAATATTTTTTCTTTTAAGTGACATCTAGTTAACTACTATTTAAAGAAGGCATGTGCAGGTTCTCTGTTTTCCTTGGCTGATATTTTTTCATCATAGGAGCTTAAAGTAAGTTGTAGCTTAATGGATTTCCTATATGTCTGGACTTCAAAACTGCACATTTTTAAAATATCACCAGAATAACAAACTGGCTACTGGCTACATAATAATTAACTGGCTACTGAACTTAAACTCACCTTTTTTTAAGGTCTTCTCATAAAACAACCTGGACATTTAGAATTGTTCATTAGCCTACCACTTCTTCGTGATGCATTATCTCAGATGGAAGGACTCTGCCCTCTATTTCATTGGTCTCAGAATTTCTTACATCTTGGCCTTGAGCCATTCACTAGTGAAGGCTCATTAACTTTGATAAACTTGGGCCAGTGGGTTCATGGTAGCCCACGTCAGAATTCCCTGTAATTTATGCACAGAACATAAGAGTAAATTAAACCCATCCATATGGTGATTCTTAAACAAATAAACAACAAGAAAACCCCTACATTTTAAAAAAAGTTTTGTAACTAAATTTTAAGTTACAGCTACATGTGCTACTACAGCATTACAAAATAATTATCAAAATGCCGGCATCTTTTAGAGGGATGAGGAATGAAAGCGAGTAGTTATTCTGTTTTAGACATTCAGATATTCATTTTTTTTAAATAGTTGTATGCACTTTGTTCCCAACTTCCAACTCTGACAATTCCATGATTCTGTGATTCCACATAGGAGAATGTCAAGAGATGTTCATTCTTGTTTCAATCTAATGGTGAGGGTAAAAGATCCATTATTTAATCCTAGTTTATCTATATTCTCAGAATTCAGGCAAATATTTAAGAAGAATCAAGGGGAAAAAAAGTAATAATAATAATAATAAAAAGGAATTGCACAGATTCCTGCAGTAAATCCACTTAAAAGGGATAAATTTGTCTTCTGTCAGAGATGACAGTGGTTAAGGTCCCCCAGTCATTTTAGCCAGAGACAATTTTTCCCACTTACCATTCTCTCTGCCCACACAAATAAATGTATGTGGAAAGCCTGAGAATATTATTGCATGAGTAATTATTTATTATCACAGTTATTTTTTTCTAGTGCATGTTTTTTAAGGGGAATTTTGTAGCCAGTATCTGAAAGTCACTTTGGATTAATAACAACAGTTATGGCGGTCACGTAATACCATGTTTGTTTAAACCACAACATATCAGGATGCCAACTGGAATGACAGCAGAGATAATGTAAAAGATCACCCAGCTGCACTCCTTCCTTTACAAAAAATCCCTTCTAACTATTTTATGCACTACTGTGTAATGAGAAGGATAATTTTCAGAAACTATACGATAAAGTACATGTATTAAATTAGAGGCAGACCTGTAGGCTCAAGATTTTGATGGTATTTCAACATGTGTAAGAGAACTGTGTTAAATGTTTCACTCTTGCATGTGAAATTCAGGAAACCCATCATATCCAGGAATTTGGAACTACACTAAGATTCTGGAGGTTGTAATCTGAAATGGTTTGTATATGCCTGTTTAATTTATTTCCACTACTTGGAAGTAGTAAGGGAGTTCTGTCCCTCAGTATGTTACTTGGGTCAATACAAGTTAAATATATACCACCTATACCTTATGTGGCGGTATATGGTATACAACCACATACCTTGTGACACCAAAGATGATGGAGAGAGGCCCAGCAATAACATCTGCCAGTTCTCTCAGCAATTGCAGGTTCATCCCATCAGGGCCCGTGGATTTATGGATGACCAGTTGGCAAAGTAGTCTCTAATCTAGTCCCCCTCAACCATGCTCCTAAACAGGCCAAAGTCTGTCCGTCGGAAGTCCAAGGTGGCAGTTCTGCTGTCTCTCTGCCTTGCTTCTCTAAGAATTGAAAACTCTGATTTTATGATTACTCTGCTCAAGGTGACCTCCAACCTCCAATTCCTCCACAAGACATTCTCTGTTACCAAGCAGCAGGTCCAGTAGGGTACTTTATCTGGTTGTCTCCCTCACCAGCTGTGTTAGGAAGTTGTCTTCCACAAACTCCAGGAACCTCCAGGACTGTTCCCTCTCTGCTGTGTTGTATTTCCAGAAGACATCTGGGAAGTCAAAGTCCCTCAAGAGAACAAGGGTGAGCGATCACAAGACCTCTGCCAGCTGCTTATAGAATATTTCATCAACCTCTACATCCTGGTTGGGGGGGTCTATAACAAACTCCCACCATGGTGTTGAACTTATTGGCCTTCCCCTTGATTCTTACCTGGAAGATCTGTCATTCACACTGCTAAAAACTAGGTATTCAAATCTGTTCCCAACATACAGGGCCACCCCACTGCCTCTCATTCTTTGCCTCACCTAAGGGTGAGCCCTAATTCTTACCTGACTGTGTTCAGACCCTTTTGTAGCTGCCAGCCCATCACTACCCCTCATGTCTTCGCTACTGCATCATTCCACACCTCCACAGAGACAACAGACTTCAAGACCTTGTTAGTACTTTTTACCCACAAGCACCGGCATGCTTCTCCCAGTCTCCCCTTTCAGTAATCCCGGTTTCATACCTTCAAACCCAGTTTAAAGCCCTTTCAATGAGCCCTGCTAACTCTTGTACAGGGTTCCTTCTTCCCCTTCGGGTTAGGTTTTCCCCACCTGTTGCCAGCATGCCTGATGTTCTGTAGATCAGCCTATGATCAAAGAATCTGAAATCCTGCTGGTTGCACCCATCTCAGAGCCAGGAGGTAATCTGCTGGCTCTTCTTCTATATCACCTCATCAATCCCTGCAACTGGTGGGATAGAGAACACTACTTGTGCTCCTGATCCCTTAAGCAGCTGTCCCAGGGCCCTAAAGTCTCTTTTCATTGTCCTTAGACTTCTGGTAGCTACCTCATCATCACCTACTTGAAATGTCAGTAAGGGGTAGTAACCTGAGGGCCAAACCAGTGAGATTTCTCCATATATCTTTTAATCCTGGCTCAGGGAGGCAGCTGACTTCCCTATGGGATGGGTCTGTGGGAAGCACTTTCCCTGGACAACAGCAATACTTAACAGTCCTCTGCAGTGGGTTTCCTTTTGACATAGATTTACAGGGTTTTCTTTCTTTATGTCCCTACAGTTTTTTTAAGAGACTCAGCTTTTGAGAGATTCTTTTTATCTTTAAAGCCTATTACTGTGCTTTTGTTCAAATATAACTAGTCACATTGGAGCACTTCAGTTTCAGAAGACTTCCTTTCCTCTTCATATAATTTATAAAAGCAATAAATCCCCCCAAAAACAAACAAGCAAACCAACCAAACTTAGAGGCTATAAATGTTACAGCTTCATTAAGCTGCTTTTTTGAAACCAGGAAAAGCTAAGTAATAAAGTGCCAAGTTTCCTGTGACATCTCTAAAGATTGTCAAAAGATTTGAAAACCAAAGAGATAGATAAAGTTTTTTTTCATAAAGCTCCATTTTCTCCATCTCTCTATTAACCCGAACAGCACATACTTTCCAAGGTTTTGGGTTGGTTTGTTTTGATTTGTTTGTTCTTCCTCTGGACAGGAGAATATCTGAACAGCTATCTTCAAAAGCTTTGCACAAATCATTTTCTAGACATAAGGTTTGTAGAATATTCCAGCTGTCATTTATTAAACGTTACATATGTCTTTCTGTCTGTCTATATATACACACAATTACACCTGGTATCACCATCTGTGAGTCCTACCTCATTCCAGATTGTTTTTTAGCCACTCACATGATTTCCAGCTGGGACAGCTGCATCCTTTTACCTGTTTTTTTGTTGCTTACTAAGGCCCATTGGTTAACTCTAACATAGCTTCAGTTGCAGATTTTAGTGCTTAACTGGATAAAGTGCCACCAAAATAAGAGAGGAGATTTTTGTCATAGCTTAGATATGGATTTGCAATGTGGAGATGTTGTAAACCACACCCGTTACTTGAGGGTGAGGTTTTTTATATTTCTTCTTTAATTGCAAACAAACTCTGAGTATAAAAGCAGTTAATATAAAATCAATGGAATAAGTATATTTGATTGAAGTGGTGTTGAAAGATCATTATACCCTTTCTGCAGAATATGTCAAATCTATACTTCTTACCTGATACTCCACACACATTACCAAAAAAACCCGCCAAATTACATCTTTTTCACTATATGAGGTCTATTGTTCCTAGTTTTTAATAATTAAAAGCTTTTAACTGAAAAAAATGTTAGATATTTGGAGGCGGAAGGGAAGGGAAGGGAAGGGAAGGGAAAAGAGAGTGCAACATGCCTTATATCCTAAGGGCAAGCTGTCATGCAGAGCATTGTATCATTCTCATTTTAAGGTCTTCTGCTAGAGAAGTATTAGTCTTGACAGGATTTTCCCTTCTATCTCATTAGAGACAGAGCAAACCTGCTGAGATGCAGGGTTTCACATCTTATAATTCTCTCCTACAGGGAGGGAATGAAAAAAGATGTCATCAAAATGAAGAGCCTCTGAAAATCTGTTCTGGGAAACCTGTCTTCCTGCTGTTAACAGGCAGTGCTAGCAGCAATACTATGTTACTGTATTTGCTTTTCTTTAAAAGGTCTCTTACATTCTCCACGGAGGCAGCAGTATTAAAAAGCTCCACCTACCCCCAGTGCTTCTCAGACCACCCTATTATCGGGACAGAGCTACAACCTTCTCTGTCAGCATATCTGCCTTCCCTCTCCTCTCCCTCCCTCTGTTTTAGTCCACTTCTTCATCTGTCTTTCTAAGTGCCTGCAGCTTAAGTCTGTTCTTGCTGGATTCATAGCATTTATCCCAATTAAAAATTAAATACATTGGCACCAGTGTTTTATTGGCCATTTGCAAGACACTAGAACAATATTTGCTGATACTGAGAAATTCTCATTGATGTGTAAGGTCAGGGCTTGAACTGAATGTTTGCCATAAAACTTGGCTTTCACAACTAAATGAAAAACAAGAATTTTAAATAAATCTTCTCTCTGAGATCCATATTCTGATCTATTGCTCCAAAAAAAAAAGCTGAACATCTTGTTAAGGGATGGCAGAGCACATAGGAACACTTGAATATAGGTATATACATATATGTGTCTATATCAATATGTGCAAAAGTAAATAAAAAAGGAATGAAGCTTGGAGGGAAAAAGGGAATTTTGAAGTTTAAGGTAAATAAAACCAATGTATTTAGCTCAGCATGAAAAGAGCTTAAGTGCAGTTTCTTATATCTTTGCCTTCAAAGGACTATTATTTTGTTTTTTCAATCTTACAATTTTGTATTGAAATGCCCTTGCTAGTCCATGTTCGGGTGTCAGTTGAGAGACAGCTACATTGTTTTAGGGATCCTTGGTAGAATAAGGACTGACCTCAGGGTTGTAGTTACAATTAAAGCTTTATTATTAAAAATTAATAATTTTAATAATCAGCATAGTGTATTGCCTATAATTTCTAGCAGTTAGTGTAGTTTAGATTATGCAGAACTTTTAGCCATTATCATAGCTTTCAGTTAATTAGTGTAACTTTCTTATTCTCTAGAGTTTTTAGTCACCAAGACATTTAGTTACCTGGACTCTCTGCAGATTAAGTCAAATTCTTAATAATCAGCATGTGATAACAAAATCATAATCTAGACTCAGAATTTACCTGAGGGAGGTCAGAGCCTAATTCCACCAATCTATTTCTCACACTCCCTGACATTCCACAGCTTTTCTACTTCTTCTTTAGCGCTGCCACCAGACTGAGTAGATCATCCACCCGAACACACCTCACAGAGCTGTCATCCTTTATACCATCCTTTAGCTGTGAGAGGCTGAAACACTTCTTGCAGCCTGAGACCTGGGTGGCCTCATGTTTCTGTGGGAGCTCTGTCTGTGTGGTTACATCTGCTCTGGCAAGCACAGAAGGTGCAGCTTTCTGCTGGGTAGAGACCTTGGCTGAACTGCCCTCTTGAGCTTTCTGCACCCTTTTTGTGCATCCTTCCACACTAATTGCCATACTATGCCCTGTTTGACCATTCTGGTTGCCATGCTCTGTGCTTTTTAAGGGTGTGGGGCTGACTACTGCTGCTGCTGGCTCTGTCCCACTCTCCTCAGAGAGCTGCTGGTTCTTTGCAGCTCTCTATGCTGTTCTGACCTTTTCCCACATCTGAAAATCTTGGGAAAAGCCCTATGGACATGTGGACACACCAACACCAAAGCTGCTTGTCTCAGTGAGTGCAAAGTTACTTGGTGTAGTGGAGGCAATGGAATTAAGATCTTGAAATGGCAGTACAGTGGAAACAATGTGTAGTACCAGGTTTTTGAAGTGACTCTTGAAGTCACCTTAACTTTTACTCTGCTTCTGCCATGTGAATTTCACACACACAACTTTATTGCAAGATGCAGAGATCTATACAAGACTAAGTAATGAACATTAATGTTGAGTTTATTATTACAAATTATTTATGGAAGGCTTTGGGAAAATATAGTGTTCCTGTATAGCTATGTATGTGGACTTGCTATTTACAGGATTTTGTATTCTGTAAACCATTTGTTTATTGCAATTTCAGTAAGCTAATCCAAATTTCTAGAGGCTCAAACCGGTGCTGTAGTTTTCTGTTTCTTTATGATGCAGAATTTAGAAAATTTCCTAGGATTAAAAATATCCTTAGTATTTTAATCAATGTTTACTTGAAACCTTTCACTGCTATCATTAATTTTTTAAAAAAAATTCAAAATAATTTCATGGTTGTTAGAGGATCAATAAAAAGGTCAGACAAAAATAAACTACTTTAGGTTTATAAAAAGAATACATTGTTTTTATTTGCAAGAATTTTCTTATCCATGTTTTTTCAAGTATATAATCATAGATTTTGGCTGCAATGGAGTATTATGTGTTTGCTTGTTCCTACTGAAGTCCCAGTGTAGCAATAAAGTGTCCCTGTGCAAGCAAAACAGCTCATATTTGCAATCTGTTTAATATGAATATGTGATAGTACCACACTACATTTGGCTTTTATCTCTAATATGCACTTTTCTAATGAGTAACAATCCTTGGTCTAAAAAGATACCCTGAACTAAATTCATCCCTCAAATGTAACAGTGATTATTATCTGGGGCACTGATTGCTATAGAAAAAAAGTGTCTTATTAATTTCTTCTTGTAAATGTAATCATGCTTCTGAGAGTTGTTTGTCTCCTAAATCAGGAGCACTGCTTCAGTATTGGGGACATCTCCTGGACTGTGCTTTTGTTAAAACACAAAAATACCATAAAAACTGTAGATTAATATCAGCAGTGAGGTTGGAATTTTACTCTTTTTGTTGTAACAAAATAATTGCCAGAAGTCAAGTTCCAAAAGTTGTAATTTATTCTAAAATTGGCAAAATGGAAATCCTTTTTCTCTTTTCATTCAATTTCATCAATTTCCACTGAGGAATATTTGAAGTGATTCAGGTTGTAAAACTTATGGTGAGAGAACAGCTGAATCCTATTAGAAAACTGACAAGCTGTTTGTCCAGACAGGACTCTTGTCAACCCAAGTTTGTCTAATCACTGACATTCGGCTGGGGAATGTGATGGGAGGTGATTGATGCATGATCTCCACATTCGCTTCTCATTCTGCCTAGTGAGTCAACAACTTGTCAGGGTGAGAAAATAAGCAGGTTATAGGGTAAGATGCTGGTCCCACAGATAAGCAGGAAGGATTTGGCTGTCACCTATGGCAAATTTAGTCTTTAGGTAAGTGAGATATTCACAGTTGGCAGAATTTGCTGCATATTTCAAGGTAGAAACAGGCCCTTTAAGAGAAGAACTCAACCTGATTTTCTATTAACAGTTATCTTCATTTTCAGCAATAAATTTCTTAAGATAATTTAGAACTTCGAATGTGTGGGAAATGAGCTATATACTGCTGAATTAGAAAGGTTTTAAAGAAAATTGGCTGAATAGCTGAATTAACTGAGTTTGACTCTGGAATTTACATTTAAAAAATCTTTTATCCAAGGGGTTTGTTAGCAAAGACAGTCAGTTTGAAGGACAGGTGGTAAACAAGACTAATGAGAAGAACTCGATGGTGAAGTAGCATAGTTAGCAGTCTCTGTGCATTTTGTAAACACAATGTTTCAGCATCTGAATACATAGCTTAAGTATATGTCTCCCTCCCTAAAATGAGACTAAGCCTATGCGGACTGAAAGGGTACAGAGTCTTTCAACTCCCTTGTAAGGCCAGGCATGACTAATGAAATTCTAAGACTAGAATAATTCCTGCACTCCCACCAACTCCTTTTTTTTTTTTTTTTTTTCCAGAGAGACGTAGGACATGACTTTCAAGGAAGAGCAACTAAAGAGTACGACTGCAGTTTGATTTACACACATGTAGTGAAGGGAAAATATGTAAATCTGTTTGTAGAACCAAAGAATAAAACAAAAATTTATTAAAAACTCAAGGAATATCCTGAGTTTGAAGAGACCCACGAGGACCATTGAGTCCTCCTCCTGACTCCACAAAGAGCAACCTAGAAGTTAAACCATATCTCTAAGAGCGTTGCCCAGATGATTCTTGGGTATTGGGGTTAGGGCTATGACCAGCTCCCTGGGGAGTGTGTTCTGGTGCTTGACCATGCTCTCAGTAAAGACTTTTTCCCTAATATCCAGTCTTAACTTCTATGAGGTAGCTTTAAGCCATTCCATCATGTCCTACTACCACACAAAGAAATTATTTTCTCATCTTTCTGCTCCCTCTCTGCTCCCTTTCATGAGGAAGTTGTAGACAGCAATGATATCTCACCTTGGTGTTGTCTTCTGTAATCTGAACACATTTAATATCCTCAGTGGCTCCTCATAAGTCTTGCCCTCTACTTCTTTCACCATCTTCGGACAAATTCTAACATCTTATATTGTGGAGTCCAACACTACATACAGTACTCAAGGTGGAGCTGAGTGCTGTGTGCAAAAGCAAAAAGGATGAAGAGCTTGAAGAAAAAGGCAAAGAAGAATCCCTCCCTCCCGAACATTAAATGTGCTCTCTCTGTAAACATTTTTGTCATATCAAAGTTAGGTATATTTTCAAAAACCAATCAGTTTTGAAGACATTTCTTTGAATTTTGGTGAATACTTGTAGTTTTATTATTTCATATGTTTGCCATTTGTTAGTTTTTCTTTCCAGATCTTTTATCTGAAGAAATGTATCAACCTTACAAGCTTTTTTTCTATATAAGCCAGAAAAGTAAGTTATCTTCTTGAAGTATTTGCTTTAAAGTAGAACAGTATAAAATGTCTCACTTGAAAACCCAAAAAGGTCTATCTTTCTTCTAGAGTAGAAAACATTTTTTTTTATTTTACTTTTTTTTTCTTTTAACTTTGCCTGATTTCCATAATGTATTTTGCATCTTCAGTTCAATTTGTTGCCAGCTGGCAGAGGCACTGGAAATTCAGACTGTTCTTAATACTTGTGGAAGGATGAATTCTCGAAATAATATTTCCCACTGTGCTGCTTCTGAACAAAACTATGGGTCAGAAGGTAAAAGGTGACAATGTCATCTGGCGTGTTTCCTGGCATTTTGGCAAAGGGTGCTTCTGCTTGCCAAAGTCTATCTGGCTACATACGAGGCAAGGAGAGGACCTGTTTCTGATGGCATGAAAGGTCAGAGAAGACCTCATTTCTACTCTTAGGCAGTGACCTTTGCTGTCCAGAGACTTCATTCAGCTATCTAGCTCAGAATGTTTCTCATACTTTGTTTGCTCCAACAATATTTTTATAGTGCCTGAAATTAAATTAATCTGTGAAGTTTGAGGCTCACATTTTTTTAAAGTTATATAAAGAAGTCCCTTGGGAAGCTTCTTCCAAGGCCCTGATTTAGTGTTCCCTGGCAGATATTTCCCTTTAGGCTGCTAGGACTGCTGCCTTGCCAAGGCTGTCTCCCTCTTCCTCCCTTTCCTAATGTTTTACTAAACATGGATAATCTGGTAAACTCAGATAAGATAGTTCTCTGAGGGCACTAAACTCTTGCCAATAGCACAGCGTGTCTTCAGAAGCAGGGTTATGTTTTTGACCAATAGATGACACATCCCTGCCCAGATGAAATGAAAATGACAGAGGGAACTGGGAAACAGATTTTTGCCAACATCTGGTTAGTGGTTCAAACATTTTCTCTTCCAGTACTAACTTAGTTACCCCTCTAGTGCCTTCACATTGTTTCATGGTGGGCTTTTTTGGGTGGGATAATTTATGTTAAAAATATGATTCTCTCATCAACTTCCCATTTTGCAACCTTTCTGCAATTTGAGTTCAGGACTGATGAGGATTGCCTTGCATCAGCTTAACATGAGTTGTCTTGGCTGGAAAAGAAGTTCCAACCCTGATGTAATCCACTCTGTTTTCTCTATGCCCCCAACAGGCAACTGCCTGCATCCTCTTCTCTACATGGAAGTCCTCTCACTTCACTTGGGCTGCACTTTGGATGAGAGCTGTTGCAAAACATGACTTTTAGAGGAAAGTGTCAATGTATTATCAGGAATACAGCTTTTTTTATATATATATAATCAAATTTGAGGTAAGGATTTTTATTTTTTTTTAATCTTTGGTTTATGTTACAAGATTTTCTATAGAAAAAAAAAATAAAGGCCTAAGATGTCTTTTTATTTCCCATGTTATTTTATTACAAAAAGTAGTTTGTAATACCAGAACTAGAATATCACACTGGATATTTCATCTGGGTAAGGGAAGCTTTCCACCAAAATTCTGGTTAGATTTACTTGTCCACTTTAGGTTTTGATGCTAGGTTATTCTTAAAAATAAAGAAAAAAAATCAAATGTCAACATTTTTAACAGGATAATAATACTACTAGTAGTAATTTTAGTTTCAAGATAAGAACACAACTTATTAAAATATTGTCTCAAAAAGACCCAAAAGAAATTTAAAGAGCACAAAACAATAAAACAACATTTTAATTATTAAAAGGAACATCTTTTTGTTGTTGATCCTAGATTAAAAAAAAATTGAAAAAAGAAAAATAAATTTAATTTTAAGAATAAAAAAAATATATGTAGATGATTTTTTTTTTAATTTTCACAGACTGCCAAATTAGGTTTGTAATTTGCAGCTTTAAGTTCAGATATTCTGTGTGCCTTTAGACTGATGATTGTCTAAGAAGATTTTCTGGTGGTAATAGCAAAGTGCATATATGGATATAGAACTATTAAAAAAATGTACTTACTCTTTGTAATATGAAAATTATGGCAAAAGAGGATTTTTCTTGCCTTAAAAATACTGCCTATCCTTGTAATGCTTTCCAGCACAGTAAAGCTGTGATCAGGCTGGAGTCAGTTGGATTTCCTGTTTGAAGTATTTAACTGGGTTGATGACAGAGCATAAATTTTTAGAATATTTTCTTACTAGGGAAATTTATTTCTTGTCTGTATGGGTAAATAATTTGACCCTCCAATCACTGCTGATATAAATTAAATTTAGAATCAGTGTAGAGGTCAGCCTGAGTTAACCTGAAACCTGTCTTTCACCTTAATATTAATTTCAGATGGCACAAGTTAGAGCAGATCTATGGCTGCTCTATCTACCCTTGCTTGGCTCATGTCTTATTCTTTGCCAGAGAGTAGGAGACAGAAAACACAAAAGTGCATGTTTGTCTCAAAAAGTCTGCTTAGAATTTGTTTTCAGCCCTTGATATGCTTATGAATAGCTATTTTTCATTTATTGTTTCATCAGAAAATTATTAATGAGTAAACTCCCTCTGTGTAGCAAGGTCCAATGTCTATTTTTAACATATTTTCCTACATTTGTTGAACTTGATTGGAGGGGCAATACCAATAAAGCTAATACATGTTTGCTGAGTCAGGAGCTAACTGAGCATTATTTTGACCAGGGCAATGTAATAAATGAAATCTTTAATTATTTTACTAGAATTAATGTTGTGTAGAAAAGGCTATGGTTTTGATTATCTGAAAATTAATTCATTTAGGGTCTCACTATATAGAGAAATGTTCCACAGTGGTAATATCAATGGGAAGCTTTTTAGTTATAAAATAAAAATCCTAGTAACTGAAATAGCAAGTTAATTAATATAGATTACGCAGGTAATTTCTTAGGTAGAAATTTATTTTGTAATTAAAAATCTTTCTAGTCATACAACTGATGCATAATATTTCTATAATTAATGCAGTGCTCATAACTAGGTCTAATTAGTATACTTCTAAAATAATTTGTTGCATAAGACAAAAATCACAATATTTAACAGCAAGGTCAGATCTTGTTTATTATGGTTTATTTTTCAACATCAAAAGAAACTATTAAAATTTATCATATGTATTTTTGCTCAAAGTTGAAAAAGGCTGATCTTTCTTTTTTTTTTTTTTT
>VXBJ01007844.1:58527-102710 GCA_013400055.1 Nycticryphes semicollaris
AAGCTTTCCACCAAAATTCTGGTTAGATTTACTTGTCCACTTTAGGTTTTGATGCTAGGTTATTCTTAAAAATAAAGAAAAAAAATCAAATGTCAACATTTTTAACAGGATAATAATACTACTAGTAGTAATTTTAGTTTCAAGATAAGAACACAACTTATTAAAATATTGTCTCAAAAAGACCCAAAAGAAATTTAAAGAGCACAAAACAATAAAACAACATTTTAATTATTAAAAGGAACATCTTTTTGTTGTTGATCCTAGATTAAAAAAAAATTGAAAAAAGAAAAATAAATTTAATTTTAAGAATAAAAAAAATATATGTAGATGATTTTTTTTTTAATTTTCACAGACTGCCAAATTAGGTTTGTAATTTGCAGCTTTAAGTTCAGATATTCTGTGTGCCTTTAGACTGATGATTGTCTAAGAAGATTTTCTGGTGGTAATAGCAAAGTGCATATATGGATATAGAACTATTAAAAAAATGTACTTACTCTTTGTAATATGAAAATTATGGCAAAAGAGGATTTTTCTTGCCTTAAAAATACTGCCTATCCTTGTAATGCTTTCCAGCACAGTAAAGCTGTGATCAGGCTGGAGTCAGTTGGATTTCCTGTTTGAAGTATTTAACTGGGTTGATGACAGAGCATAAATTTTTAGAATATTTTCTTACTAGGGAAATTTATTTCTTGTCTGTATGGGTAAATAATTTGACCCTCCAATCACTGCTGATATAAATTAAATTTAGAATCAGTGTAGAGGTCAGCCTGAGTTAACCTGAAACCTGTCTTTCACCTTAATATTAATTTCAGATGGCACAAGTTAGAGCAGACCTATGGCTGCTCTATCTACCCTTGCTTGGCTCATGTCTTATTCTTTGCCAGAGAGTAGGAGACAGAAAACACAAAAGTGCATGTTTGTCTCAAAAAGTCTGCTTAGAATTTGTTTTCAGCCCTTGATATGCTTATGAATAGCTATTTTTCATTTATTGTTTCATCAGAAAATTATTAATGAGTAAACTCCCTCTGTGTAGCAAGGTCCAATGTCTATTTTTAACATATTTTCCTACATTTGTTGAACTTGATTGGAGGGGCAATACCAATAAAGCTAATACATGTTTGCTGAGTCAGGAGCTAACTGAGCATTATTTTGACCAGGGCAATGTAATAAATGAAATCTTTAATTATTTTACTAGAATTAATGTTGTGTAGAAAAGGCTATGGTTTTGATTATCTGAAAATTAATTCATTTAGGGTCTCACTATATAGAGAAATGTTCCACAGTGGTAATATCAATGGGAAGCTTTTTAGTTATAAAATAAAAATCCTAGTAACTGAAATAGCAAGTTAATTAATATAGATTACGTAGGTAATTTCTTAGGTAGAAATTTATTTTGTAATTAAAAATCTTTCTAGTCATACAACTGATGCATAATATTTCTATAATTAATGCAGTGCTCATAACTAGGTCTAATTAGTATACTTCTAAAATAATTTGTTGCATAAGACAAAAATCACAATATTTAACAGCAAGGTCAGATCTTGTTTATTATGGTTTATTTTTCAACATCAAAAGAAACTATTAAAATTTATCATATGTATTTTTGCTCAAAGTTGAAAAAGGCTGATCTTTCTTTTTTTTTTTTTTTTTTTTTTTTAAACATTTAGAGACAAAACTGGAACCAAAATTAGGATTTTCTGGTTCTTTTCACAGTATAGATGTTTGGACTATTCTGGGAGGATGAATCTGTGACTACAGCAGAACCTAAACTGTGAAATTCATTCCGTTTAGACTGGAATCACCTTCTTTCTCAGGGCTAAAAGCAAAGCTGATTTTTCAGTCTGGCAGTCCTCCCTCAGTAGTTCCAAGAAATGTATATTAGCATTCTAGCACCTTGCCCTCTTCCAGTGAGCTAATCAAGATCACTCTCTCCAGCAGGCTGGGAAAAAGAAAAGTGTATACTTGTAGATACTAGGAATGTGCTTCGAGTGATGGTTCTGTATGCATAACCAAGCACCAAGTATTTTCCAGAAAGCCAGTGACTATAAATTGTTTGTTGCACTGGCCTAGAAGGTGTTTTGTGATTTGTGTAAAACACATTTGTAGCTGTCTGACCTTGTGGAGATTGTGATACCTGGAGCACAGAGAATGTCAGTGTTGTCAGACTGCATGGAGAAGTGCTTAAGCAGAGACACTAGGGTCTAGAAGGCAGGCAATGGCAGGGAGGAGAGAGAAAATATTAGGTCTCAAACTTGGCAGAAATGGTTGTATTCTACTAGGCATTAGTTATGATAGATTAAGAGAGATTTCTTTCTCTTAGATAAAAGGCTTGAGTTATTTTTTTGCCTGGTCTAGCACCTAATTTGCCTTCTGTGTGTGAACACAGTGAGGAAAGACTGAAAGCAAAATCTGTTTCTTCTTTCCTCTGGATCCAAGTGTATATCGACTCTCCAACCTCTCCTCCTGAATATGGGCAGGTTTTTATGTTAATAATTGCTCCAGCATGGGGTCCCTTCCACAGGAGATGATCTCTTATTAACATCTCCAGCCTAGTTCTTCCAGAAATGCCCCAGCAAGGGTCCTTTACAGGGGGGTACAGTCCTTCAGAAAATGCCTAAGTACTTTAGCGCATAGTTTGAAAGCCATAAAATTCTGTCCTAATTCTCTACCTGTTTGGAATATCATGTTCGTTCTGGGGAGGTCCACAAAGTCTTTGTGTAATGGATTTTGATCAGGAAGGTGTTAACATATTTGCATATGCAACTCCACGTTTAGTATCTCTGTGGTTCTGAAACCATCTTAGTTTTATTAAAACAAACCAAAAAATCCCAATAAAACTACCACAAGGATTAGTTCTTCGGTTCAGCCATTAGCAGATTAGTTAGGAAACTGTCTGGGCCTTGAGAAAAGCAAGAGGAGTTTGTAGCGGAGCAAATAATTTTTTGCATACACTATGTACTGTGTACCAACAGAGGTTGATGGCATCAACAAGGAAATACTTGTGTCATTTGCAGAGACAAATGAACATCCCATTTCTCAATATTGTACAAATAAAGGAGTCACTTCAGTGGTTATTTCAGTAGTTATTTAAAGGAGAAATCCTCATGATTACTACAAAGTTTGGAAGTTTCAAAGTGCTTACTAGTGGGAATTATAATTGGAGTCATTTACAGTATTAGTGCTCCTTATCTCACGTAAAAATATTGTGCTAAGAAGCAGCTTATTTCAGGATGTAACAGTATTTTGGTAGGGCCATATGGAGGTAGGGCAGGGTTCTCCTTCCTGATCTGCTCTGGTTACAGTATTTCAGCACAGGAAACCAGAGGTTCCTACACAATGGCATGGAGATCACACAGGATGTGTTGCAGACAGGAAAGTAGAGCACATCAGCATCTAGTAATTTGGTGGTACGGTACCTTGGAGTTTTGATATTACATATCAGTAGGTGCGTAATATGTATTATGTACCATGGTGGGAGTATCTCCTCTTCTTAGGCAAGAAAAAGCTTTTCAGTGTTTGACAGGGAAGGAGGGAACATGAAGACAAAACTGGTCCAGTGCCATATTTTCGTCCTCCAGATACTACTTAACAGAAGAAATATGTTGGTTTTGTCTTTACTGATATCCTCATACCACATAGTTGGGATTGTGAGGTGCTTTGCTATGAACCATAACAAAAGGAGATGCACGACAAATAACCTCTTGGTTCTTGTCTTGGGGGAACAGCTTACATCTCTTCCTTTGATGAACTCTTTCATTCTTAGTCAAAACTTTTCTGCCCCTGCAACTGCTAACATACTAATATTTTTAATTGCATAAAAAATGCCACTAAACCCATGAAAAAAGCTCCATGAACTGTCAATCAACTTCATATACTGGAAAAAGATAACTTAGGTGAAATACATGGCCAGCTTTCCAGTGATCCTGATAATCATTTCTTCTGAGAAATGAGATGGAATGGGGTTTTTGTTTGCTTGTATGTTTAATGGGGCTTTTTGCAAACACTGTAGGATCAGCAGAGGAGAACCTGCTTTATCCTAAAAAAAAAATATATTTCAAAACAACACAGCCACCTAAAAGTTTTCACTATACAAAACAATTCCTATATTCCATAACTCTTTTTTCTATTTTTCTCATAAGGGTAGGCTATAAAACTGAAATATTGTCTGTTTACATTCTCCTAATATTAAAATGCCTGAAGAGAAAATGTGACAGTCCTGGGTATTTTGCTGTAAGAAACAGAAATTTTCCTGCTATGCTATATAGGAGTTTTTTTGGTTTTCTTGGTTTTATCTTTCTTTTTTAACTTTGGAATAAATTTCCCTTCAATATTTTAAGTATACCAAAAATAATGGAAGTAAATTCACAGACAATTTGCAAACTTTTTTTTTTAAATATAAGTATATATTATTAATTGAAAAGTTTGCTCATAGCTTTTTCAAATGTACTGTCTTTTGGCAAATTTTGTTGAATGTTTGCCAGTTTTTTTGCAAAAAAACACCCAATTACTTAGAAAAACTATGCATAAATGTGCTTTAAAAAATGTCGAGGCTTTTCAGTAGCAGACTTACAGTAATTGACTCATGTTTTTATTCATTGCAAATACAAGGCATGTACAATGTTAGCTGACTGGCATAGTTTCAGCTAGCATTTTTCAAAAGAGGAGTACTATTTAGTTCATCTGTGGAAATTAGGTCACACGTGATTGTATAAATGCATCTTGTTGTTTATTCATAGAACAGGATTTTTCCTTTTTTGATGAGTGTCAAATATAATTCAGCTTGTTGACAGATGTTTATGAAAAGCAGGGAGAAATGACTTCACATAAACATTTGTGGTTCTGCGATACCAATAGCTTCTCTGTTCCCAGCTCATGTTTCCTGAGTGATTTCATCCTTACATGATAGCTTTCTAATGACCTCAGTATAAAAAAAAAAATGGATCTCAAACCATAAAGCAACATACTGTTACTAAGGAGTAGTTGCACTTAAGCTATGACTAACATTCCTCATCTCAGCAACACTTTTCACTCCACTGAGAAAGATGTACAGAGTCAAATCCATACATATGGAAAAAAATAATTTTTTGTTTATTCATGGCAAAAGCAGTTTACTGGGCAATTTTCTTAAACAAAGTTTGCTGAATCTTAAGAATCTTACACTGAGTTGTAAATCTCTTAAAAGCAGTAGATACTCAAAAGGGATACTGGAAAAATAGAACTAATAAAATTAAACATTTATCAAATAAATAAAAAAAAAAGGCAGAATTCATAACTCTGCATGTCTATATACACACAGTCTAAACCAGAGCATGAATGCCATGTAAAAAGGCTGTGAAATTAATATGGGCAGGAAGCAAATTTTGGAGAAAATGCTGATGTTGAAATCCTGTCAGAATTTGCCTTGTCTTAAACAGATCAACATTTTACATTCAGCATGTGCTCAGACTGTACTTTGAAATACGTTTCATATGTTATTGCTAAAGATATGCTTAGGCTGCTATGGTTCAGGTAGGGAGGATTTCAATCACAGAACCTGACCTTTTTCTTGGTCAAACCAAATTGACCTCTGTAATTGGTTTAATCTTTTATATTACATTGGCTACATTTTTCCTGGTCATATGTGACAGAGTAAAAAATACCTTCTCACTTCTTGTCTTTCTTCTAGTGCTTCAAGAGAATAAGATATAAAATATGGTAAAGATATTTACTCTCTGATAAAATGCACATCAAGAAGGGAAGAAATCACAAAAATACGGAACTGGTGAAAGCCAATAGTCAGTCAGTCTCTGTGTTCTGTTGACATTAGATTGCTGCATCTCCAATGTGCATTTTCTCTTTACTCGTAGGTAGTAAATTTGACTTTGAATTTTACATGCAGACAAAATGTCCATTTAGCTTCAAGAAATTGTAGGCATGTTCTTTGCTGGTTCAGAAATGTTTGCTTTCACGTATGAACTGACTTTACTGAACTTAATTAGTTCCATTTACTTCTTAACTTAAATTTTCTAACATTTGCAGTGAGATTTTTACCCAGCAACTATTACATGATCTACTGAAGACAGTTACCTTTTGCATGTCATGCAAATTAGCTTACTGGTGTTGAAGAATTGGCTGGTTTGCTCAAGAACTGATCTTGCTTCCAGTGCATGAGAACAGTAAAGACAGAGAAGACAAACAAATGACCTGTGAGTTCAGTGATGCGAGTTCAAGGTGTAGTCTCATGTGATTGTTGCTGCATCTAGAATGAATCTTTATAACACAGATGATATGAATACACTTGGACTGTGGGAACTGAGACAAAAGAAGGGTTAAGTATGGTAGAAATAATAGGCCGTAAGCAATGGGAGGATTAAACAGCTGCTGATGAGAAAGTTGTGGGAAACAACAACCTAGATAAAGATGTGCTGCAGTGGGAATGTAACCTTTTAGAGTACGCAATGGTGTGAACAAATAAGATGGAAAATCACTGGCCTTGGTAGAAAAGTATATAAAGATCACACTTGCTTAATAAAGCTGATTTCCATCCTGTATGTGGGAGTCCATGTCTTTCAATCTGCCACACTTGGACTTTCTTTGGTTTTTTGTTTGGGTTGTTGTTTTTTTTTATAAAAGGAAAATATATTTTCACTAAACCACACACTTTTGACTGATTTACGAAACTGTTGTCAAATCTTATAGAAGATATAATAGCTAGTCTTTCTAGCACCACATTGAGCTGTAAGTGTAGCTGGACCCCTGCTCTCCATCTGCTGTGTTTTCATCAGTGTTGTAATCTTAATTTTTTGGGATTATCTATCAACTGCCTTTGACAAGCATAAAGGTCATTTGCATAATTAAATCAATCAGAGGAGTAATATAGCAAAACAAATAATGGATTTTCACTTTCATATCAGTATAAATCAGGCTTAACGCTAAGGTCAATACAACTGTAGAGTAATACAATTGGTTTCCATAAAAGCATGATCAGGTCTTTATTTTGATTTATCTGCTGAATGATAGTATAGATCTCTGGATTTGATTTAGTTGATGAGCAATATAAAATCATCCTCAACTTATATACTTTATCTTTAGATTTAAATGAAGACTAGTGAAATGATTCATAAAATATTTGTTTAAATCATAATTAGTACAATACCCAATATAAATATTGATAGTATTTTATGCTAGGAAGAGGCCAGGTGCACTTCTTTCTTCTCCAAAAAAGAAGTCTGAAAATCACTCACTAAATAATCAGTATCATATTACTTTTTATGTCAGAAATTCTAACTTCTTACTCCACTGAAAAGGGCAACCCTGCCCTCTGATATTATATGCTACACTTCCATAAGCAATGATTTTAAACTAGAAAACTCCTCTAAATTCCTACCACATGCATTAGGTGTTTCATATAATTAGGTCCTAACATCTATTCAGAATTTCTCTTCAGCACAGAGATTTTAAGAAATAGAGTACAAGCTACATGGCCATTTTTGTTCTTTTGGATTTATTCAGTGATTATTCTGTCAGTGTTTTAATTTATTGGAGGCTGATTTTTCCTTTTAGTCTTGAAGTACACTTGGGCTAATCTTGCTAAAATCAAATACTGAAGAAATTAACTCTGTGAGTCTGATCTTTAGGCTTTCTTATAGTTAGGGAAGTCTATATTTGTGAGTCTAATTGGGTTTTACAAAATGCAATTTTTATTTTATTGGAAGAGGAGAAAGAACGTATGTTTCTTAGTAGAATTTGTCCATTTAACACACATTAATGACCTCTGATCTAGTCATTATAGTGGAAAATTTGTGTCCATAGTGTACACTACGTGCATGCTACTTGAATAGCTGCAAGGCATCAAGTAATACTTCGGGGAATCAAAATACATTGTGAATTATTTAACATGGGATATTATTGGGACATCAATTAAAATTAATCCAGCAAACTGAAGGGCAATTTAAAGATGGCCTAATCGACGCTCACTCTGCAGTGTCATAGTTTTTTAGTTTTGACTAACTATCTATTTATTACTCAACAAAGTGCAGAAGAGACTTAGTAATTCAAAATATAATTGGTTTTCATAGGGAACAAAGGAACAGGAAGAATTGGGGAAACTTTAGCATACACATGCTAATGTGTTGTCCTCTGTGTATGCAGATGCACAGCTTAGTACGGCTTGATGCCAGAAAGCTCACAGCCCTTGCATTAATAAATAAATATTTATATTTTCATATCTCCCAAGGTAAATATGATCTATTCTATTTGGGTTAGAGATGCAGTCTTTCTGCTGAAAAGACCGAAAAAATAAAAAGTTTTAAAGCTATGCCTGAAGACTTAAGAACAATTTGTTTCCAAAAGCTGGTCATTGAACTGTTTGGACTCTGCATTTTTCACATTTTTTGCTGAACTGCTTTTACAGATAATAATGTTGCACCAGCTACTAAAGTTCTTCAAACTATGGGTTATTCTGGGATTTCCTTTGATGTCCTCATTAAAATTTGAGGATAACGAAGATTTTTGAAGGCAAAATAATATAAAAAGAAAGCCAACATTTTTCTTTTTGACCCAGTAATCTCTTTCATGCAAATACTTTTAATGCCTGGAATATTATGTGTACTCAGCATGCATATTTTCAGTCCTTTAAGACCAAGAAGTCAGTGGCATAATTCCCGAGCATAAAGTTAAGCATAGACTTGAAGATTTTTTCAAGAAGAAAAAGTTTTTCACCCCATCAGAATGACTTTCCTCAAGAAGTATCCAGTCTGCCTATGTTGGGGCCTTTTTTATGGTCCATTTCAACACTTTAGAGGACAGGTAATGATTTTGGTTTACTACTGTAATAACCAGAAGGACGGTTAATCATTAACTTCTTTATCTATTCAAGTTAGAGTTCTGTCTCTGACCAGACCCTAACTGCAGTTGCAGTGTGAATTTTGCTTTTAGAAAATGACTTGAACCTCTAACTACAAGGAAATTAGGAATAGTTTGTTATTAAATTCTTCATTTAATGAGGGATGTTATAATCAGCTGAAATAAAATCCGACAAGTAAAAATAGAATCACAGAATCATAGACTTATTTAAGTTGTAAAAGACCCCTAAAATCATCAAGTAAAACTGTAAACCTAACACTGCCAAGTCTACCAGTTAACCATGTCCCCGAGTGCCACGTCTACACATCTTTTAAATACCTGTGGGGATGGTGATTGAACCACTTCCCTGGACAATCTCTTCCAATGCTTCATAACCCTTTTGGTGAATACATTTTTCCCATAATCTTATCTAAACCACCTCTAGTGCAAATTCTGGCCATTTCCTCTCATCACTTGCCACTTGAAAGAAGAGGACAACCCCCATCTCACTACAACCTCCTTTCTGGTAATTGTAGAATGCAATTAAGTTTCCCCTCAGCCTCCTTTTCTCCGGGCTAAACACACCCAGTTCCCGTAATTGCCTCTCATACAACTTGTGCTGTACACCCCTCACCAGCTTCATTGCCCTTCTCTGAACATCCTCCAGTACCTCAATGCCTTTCTTGTAGTGAGGGGCCAAAAACTGAACAAAGTGCAGCCTCACCAGTGACACGTACAGGTTACAATCACCTCCCTAGTCCTGCTGGCTACACTCTTTCTGGTACAAGCTAGGATGCCCCTGGTCTACTTGGCCACCTGGGCATGCTGCTGGCTCATATTCAGCCAGCTGTTGACCAACACCCCCATATCCTTTTCAGCCACTCTTCCCCACACCTGTAGGCTGCATGTGGTTGTTTCCCAAGTGCAGGAATTGGCTTGGCTGTGTTGAATCTCATACAATTGGCTTTGGCCTCTTGGTTCAGCCTGTCCAGATGCCTCTTTAAAGCCTTCCTACTCTCAAGTAGATCATCATTCCCAGTCAACTTCATGTCATCTGCAAACTTACTGAGCGTGCACTTGATCCCCTCATCCAGATCATTGACAAAGATATTAACCAAATATGTTTGGGTTTCTTATATAAGAACTAGTAAAAAATTTCCCTTAAAATGTCTACTTGTAAGAACAATATTGGTATTCTGAATGAGTTAAGTTCTAGGAACGTTACTCTTCCCTTTGTTTTTTTTTTCTTTAAATGTCTGTTACTAATGTTTGTTCCTCCTTTACTGTCTGTTTACCTTACAAACATCCCCACAGGTTGAAGTAGATTTCTGCAAATGACACTGCTATTCTTAATTCAAAATTATGTTTTCAGGTTATAAATAATAAACAATTTAGTGTTAATATTAGATAGAACCTTTGTTTTCTATGTGCATTTCCTCCGTTGACAGGCTCATTCCTCTTAAAATTATTTGAGCAGAATCTGTCCAGGTGTTTCTTTTTGAAACCAAGATATACTACTTCAGTTCACATATGGACAGACTGTCATTTGCTGAAGAGCAAAGCTTTGTTTCTGTACTTTGGAACTGAAAGATCAAATGGCATAGAGAGAAAAAAATGAGAAATATTATGGCAAGGAGGGGCAGGTTTCAGGAGTATTGTTTTTCTTTTTTAGTGTGAGAACTAGAAAGAGGTGTTCATAGAACCTGAAACAGCAGAGAAAGTTACCCCAAAAATGGAGGAGACAAAATGGGAGGCCAAAATTACTGGAGGTGTGTTGTTCTTGAGTGGCTATTTGACAGTAGTTATTTGTGAATGAAATATTGGCAGATAAGAGTTCATGGAGAAATAGATCTGAGAACTAAAAATGCACCAAGGAGAGATGATAGAAGTCAGAAAAAGTTTCTAACACGTGACAGGAAGACCAGTTATTTGTCCAGTCTCTGCTTTTAAAATTTAACAAGAAAGAGCGGTTGGGGGTGAACTCTTAAGAAAGCGATGCACTGAAGAGTATGATTACATGAACAAATCATGAAGAAGAAAGAGGCAAATGGTGGGGGGAGGTGCTGGAAGTTATATAATTAGAAGAAATAGAGACTTCTCTGAAGACTGTGTAGGCAAAATTGTCAAGCAGAAAGTGGAGTGGCTAAGGAACAAGAATAAATTAGCTAGACCCATGGGAAGATGACGACACTAACAGCAGTCTGTGAAAGAAGAGGGGAAGATAACCAGGAGATTTGCAAAAAGTCAGTTAAGATTCTTGTCATACCACAGATTTGAGGGATTTACATCATACCCAAGAGATGCAGCTGTAATCAAGGACTTCTCTTTTAATCACTAAGGTTTTACCTAGATGTCTGAGAAACCTGAAGTGTTCCCCGCTGACGTGAGCCACACAAAATATAGAATTCAGGCTGGAAATACATATGCTGAATGGAATTGCTCATGATGGCTATAAAACTTGTCTTAAGGTAATGGAAGAGCAATCATGAACAGAGGATAAGATATTACACAAAAGGGACTGAAATACTAGTACAATGAATAGGATTATGACATATATTGATTACATAAATTTTAAACAAAACACCAACAGAAAACCCCAAAGAAGCTGTAGTATAATAAAGCAAGCTTGATACAGGTCAAATTATTTTGAGGAAAAAATTTTTAAGGTAACAGCAATGATATATGAAGATTCTATTAGAAGACTTCAAAATCGGACACAGATATGAACCTTGATATTACCTCTTTTCTAGCATGCTAAAAATGAGGCAAAACTGAAGAAAATGATAATAGTAAAATTTGGTGCTCTTGAATGTGAAACTTACAGATTTTTTTTCTTTCAGACAGTAAAAAAGGGTTTGTTTTGATAGGCATATTGTAGAAAAACTAAGAACAAAAAGTTTTAGAAAATTATGGGAAGACTTCTTTTGGTTTAAATTAGATATATGGACAGAGAGAAATAGACTTATCATCTCCATTTTGCGAATTCTTTATTCCCTATTTGCTGATGAACTCATGGCATCAAAGAAGATCATATATAAAGAAGATAACAGAGAACAATTATCAAAATTATTTCTCATGAACTATATTTTTTCTTAAAAATGGAAGCTTGTAATCATGTGTGCTTCAGATCTGAAATCTCTTCTTCAGCCAAAATGTTTTGTCCTAACAATTAAATATAAGCCACCATTGAAAGCATAAGCAACTAACTCTTCTCCAAGAAGACATATGCAATGATTCAAAAGAAATTTTTACATCAACTGCTTCTTGATACACAGCGTGCCCCCTCTAATCCAGATATATTAAATTATGATGCTCTATTATCAACATTGGATAAAAATGAAGAACATGGCTGAAACTGTTATGAGCTCATATTTTAGCTTGTAGTCCTATTAAGTTTATGGGATCAACATAGAACAGAGCAAGACTGAAAGATCGTGCAAGGCATTTCTACTTCCTTATGCTCCATATTTCACCTTTTGACACGGTTCTGTCAACCTGTCCAGACAGACAGTGTCTTCTGTATAGATCCCTTAACATCTGCCTGTGATGTTTAACATTACTTTGGAAATTAAAAAAAAAAAAAAAAAGACAAACAAAAACCAAACCAAACCAACAAACAAAAACAAAAAACCAAAAATTCAAGACATGGAGTAAAAAAATTATGATTTCTGATCTTTCAAGGAAAAAGTGACTATTTACCTTAAAGAGAGTATCTATGTTAGTGAATGATGGCTTACCTTGCAGAATTTTTCAGTGCAGGACAGGATTGCTAAGCATGAAAGTACTTAACATGCTCGCTGTTTGCATTCAACTTTGAAGCATCTGTATTTCAGTAGAAAGCCCCTGTTGGAGTCTAGATTCCATACAGGTTACTGTCTAGCACTCCGTACAGAACCTCCTCACAAAGACTGAATGTGAGACTTTTTTTGGTTTTTTTTTTTTTTTGTCTTGCTGATAAATGTATTGAGTTGCATGGCAATGTTTTGGTAGCAGGGGGACTAGAGTGGTGAATTCTGTGAGAAGCTGCTAGAAAGACAATGCCAGCTGGCTCCAAGATGGGCTTCTTGTTGGCAAGAATTGAACCCATCGGCAATGACAGTAGTGCCTCTGTGGTAACATATTTAAGAAGGGGAGAAAATGCTGTGGAATAGATTTTGGGAGAAAGGAGTGAGAATATGTAAAAGAAACAACTCTGCAGACACCAAGGTCAGTGAAGAAAGAAGGTGAGGAGGTGCTCCAGGCACTGGAGCAGAGATTCCCCTGCAGCCCATAGTGAAAACCACAGTGAGGCAGGCTGTCCACCTGCAGCCAATGGAGGTCCATGGTGGAGCAGATATCCACCTGTAGCCCATGGAGGACCTCATGTTGGAACAGGTTTGCTGGCAGGACTTGTGACCTTATGGAGAACTCCACGCTGGAGCAGCCTGTTCCCTGTTCCTGATGGACTGCACCCTGTGGAAAGTACCCACACTGGAGCAGTTTGTGAAAAGCTGTAGCCAACAGGAAGGAGTCATGTCTGAGAAGTTCATCGAGGATTGTCTTCCATGGGAGGGATCCCATGCTGGAACAGGGGAAGAGTGTGAGGATTTCCCAACCCCCATCCCACCCTGGGGAGGAAGGAGAAGCAGGGACAGTTTGAGATGAACTGACCACAACCCCTGTTCCCCATCCCATTGCACTGCTTGGAGGGAGGAGGTAGAGAAACCCCCATCCTTATCCTGATCTGCTCAGTTTTAGAGGCGGAGTGACAGAGTGGCATGGGTGGGCACCTTGTGTCAATTCACCACAATCAAAAGTAATGGCTGTATGGCATGGGAGTATCGCTCAGCTGCCTGAGATCTGAATGTGGTTTGAATAAAAGGACAGGATGACTGTCTACTGCTTGACTATTGAGTGGGGGAAAAAAAAAAGGTATTACTTTGTTACTTCGTTTCATGTTTTGGCTCTTAAATTATATTTTATATTATAAAATTAACAATTAATTAACAAATTATCTGTTTGGCAAATATACATGTTTATCAATTAATCTAGAATACCGGCTCCTTTCTCTCACAGTGGTACCAAGGTTTCCCTTAGGTTCTGTGAGAAATTCCATACATTGGAATGACATGCAGTATTCTGCTTTCAAACTCTGAAACGAAAAGCACATGTGTTTGTCTGTGTGTATGTTTGCAATATCTAATAAATCTAGAAATTTCTTTGGGTATTCAAAGAGTAAGCATGCTATGTCAAATAGTTTCAGCAGCTTTAATCTGTTCAGATAAAAAAAAAATAATCCTAAAGTAATTCTTTATTATTCAACACATAAAAATGGCCAGTGCTAAGGTTTTCTCACTATAGTGTGTTTATTTTCTTGTTCATGCTAAAGGTCATGCTGCATAAATACTATTGCTTTTAATCATTCTGAATGGACTATGTGGGATGTTTGCTGGCCCACATAATCTGTTTTCCTTTTAAGTTTAAGTGCAACAACTTTGTTAAGCAAAATGTTACACAATCTCTCCTTTTAGTTACTGGTAATGTGGAAATTTGGGGGTGGGGTGAGGAGAGCAAAGAAATAGCTTTTTTATGTTTCCTTCCTTCTCATTGTTATGCATTTCAATGACACCAGATTTTATATTAGTTAGAACTAAGGATTATCTTCACTGTGAATGGCTTTTGTGCCCTTTCATTTGATTGGTTCATGAAGAAACCACCAAGAGGCTGCAGTGAATCACTCTGACTCATTACCTTCAAGTAACAGGCTAGACTTTTTTGCAATTTCACTGGCTGCAAATGGAATATGAAACTTTATATTCTTCTCCAAACTTGATTTGACAAGAGTTTAAAATTAGTATAAAAATCCCTTTTCTTGATGTGGCCAATATTGTCTTCAACAAATTGAAGATTGTGGGTTTCAGGTTTTGATGTTTTTTAATTTGATTGGAAGATTGTATTATATGGAATTACTATCATCAAAATAAAGAATCAAAGCATGAAAATGAGACTGCACTGTTCTATATTTATTGCTCTGACAGGATTTGTTATGTATCTGGCATAACAGATCCAACATGCTTTAATTTCCACCTATGAAATGGAAAAAAAAATGCATTATAACATTATTTGCTATTAAAGTGTTATTCTGCTGTCAATGGGTTTTACAGAGATGGTTAATTGCAAATAAACGAGCCGTTATAGAAGTTAAAACCCCAGTTTGAAGGCTCTAGGTCTGTGTGTAACTTTTAGTAATTATTGTAAATCAGATAAGAATGTTTAGGCCTTCGACATTCTACATCAAATTAAAACATCTGGCCCAAAAGTGATTACCCATGTTGATGTGTTAAAGCAGTAGCAGGGCTGGAATTAAAACCCTCTTTTTCTTATTGAACTACAGGCATAAGACAGTGTAGAGAGGCTTCAAGGAGTGCTCCCCAGATAATTGATTAAATGAATGACAGTTAACTGCATGCTCAGAATGAAATAGACATACTTTAACAAACACAACAGATTATTAGTTTATATAATTTTCATTAATTTATAATTTCATGACTTGTATAACCACTTACCTTTAAAGGAAACTCAATTCTTTCCTCTTTCTTTTTTTTTTTTTATTCCTACTTTTGTGTAAGTTTTCTTATGTACCTGAAGTATATTTAACTTGTGGTATACTCTAATAATACTTAAACCATAATATACTTAATGTAGGATACATCTTCCTAAATCCAATTCAGGATAAATTGGTTCATTGAGGTTTGAGAACTAATAGTAACCTTCCTAAATTTATGATAATTACTGTTGCTTAATGTGCAATTTCTATAGAGATGTCTAACTTATTTTGAAACCTTTGACAAAAATCTTACAGAAGTGAATTCCACAGGTAAATTATGCAGTGCATTACATTAAGAAGTATTTCAAGTAGTTCATTCATTGTTATTTAATTTCAAGCTTGTTTCTTTCACACTGAGACTACCAAATTGAAATTACATTACTTTTTATAGCTTCTCAAAATTGCTTTCAAGAATCAGCAATAGAATGCTGACAGTCTGTACTAGAAGATTTTTAAACACCTTGAGTTTTAAGTACTTAAGTTGGCTTGTTTAGTTGATTATCAATCATATTGAAGAGGTGGTTGGCTAGGAAATTATTTTTCCTGCTGAAAACAGATGGTCTCATGGTACAATCAGATCAAAGTAGTGTGAATGGTATAGGGGAAAATACTAAATTTATATTAATGCCTGTAGTAGCCAAAGTGACAGAAGAAGCAACTAACTGAAATGAATTCATAGGAGAGAAAGTAGAACAAAATTAGGTATAAATCCTATTTGTCCCAATGGAACTAGAGACCTGATTCTATTTATATAAATGGGTATCTGGAAAAAATGAGAGATTTTACTGCAAATGATTCTCACTGGAAGACTGAACATATACTCAGATAATGAGATTTTCTTATAAGAATCTGCTGTAGACTAGCATATCATAAAGACTTCATATGAACAAATGGAGAAAGCAGAAAGCATAAGAGAAGTCTAAGTGCAAAGATAGGCTAACATTTGTGGTGAGGAAATACTACTACAGAGTAGTTACAAGAATATATATTTAGTATACAAAGACATCTGTCACTTGAAAAAAATTATAGAAGTTAAGAAAATAATTCTCTTTTTTAATTTCTGTAATATAGATTTCTTATATGATCTTTGAAATTTTCTTAAAATACTGAAAGTCTTGCTCTCTTACCTGTGACGCAGGGATGCTACTTACCTGCAGGCACTGAGCAGTAAGGTATTGCTGTGAAACAAGTTTGAATAAAAACTACATCCCCAAGAGTTAAGTCAATATCCCAGACACCATACTGTCAGCAGTGTAGGTTTTATGCATTCAAGTATACTCCCTTATTCTCATACTGTAAGCCTTCCTAATAAATGTTTAGCTGAAACTGATCAATCCCTGCAAACATTCTCTTTTGATAAATCATTATTTTCCTCCAAAAATCTTTTCCCCAGAGGTCCTAACATGCACATAATGAGGTGTATCGAAAACCATGTATTGATCACAATATGATATGTAACCTAGTATAAGTGCTAAAATTTCCCCTCAGTATTTTCTGCACAGAAATAACCTGACCTCTAACACTCCTGCCACTGCACTATGAGTTTTATTCTGAATCAGGACAGATAGTTGTAATAAAACAAGCCACAGTTTTGTGACATATGCAAACATGCCAAACAGACAAGTTTCAGACAACTAAATAGATTTTCTCTTCTGAAATGTCAGGTATCATTCTGCATTGTCTCACAGGTGAAAAATCAGATTAGTAAGCCACTATATCATCGAGTTTTTTGGATATAATATTTTTTTAAAAACAGTATGAAGATAATGTGAATAAAATAGGAGAATTTACCCTATCTATTGTTTTCCATGGTCTTCAGATTCTGATGCACAGCAGATTTACAGTGGTACATTTACAGTTGCTCCAGCCCATACCAACAACACGTTTAAATACAAGTATTCTAATTTTTAAATATTTAAGTGACATGTTACAGCTGAATATTTTGCAATGTAGTAATTCCAGGAAGATAATTTAATGTCATGCAAATTGATAGGCAATTTCCGAGGCTTTTATGAGAGAACAATATCTCTGAAGCAGATGGGACAAAAAAGCTTTGCTACCAGGTCAGATTGAAGGAGTGCCTTGCATTCAGTTTAGGCAGTGTATCTCAGTACTGATATTAAATCTAGCTATGGGGGGGGGGAAGATAAATTTAATGTCTATGTGGGTTATTCCTGAAGTAAAGTTTACCTAATGTATTCACATAAATAAATTTTTCAGATAAAACAGATTGGTTAAACCATTATTTATAAGTAAATGAAAACAAAACAAAACAAGATTTTATTATTTTTTTTTTCAGAAAGTTTGTATATTTGTAGATTGTATTTAAACCTTGGATTGCTTCATAAAGCCTTGGATTGCTTTCATGCAAGCTTTTTAACTGAGCCCATTCACAATATGCCTTCATTAATTAAAAGGGAAGAGATAGTGTTTTCTGTTCTAGAATGTATGCCTTTTTTCAGATGCATCCTTTATATCTAGAAACATCACACATAATTCCTCTGCTACCTCTGAGTCTGGACCTCTGATTAAGACTCATTTTTGCAGAAGGAATTTATTGAAAATTGCACTTGCCTATTCACTTGTAGAGGAAAGCTTGTTTATAGTAAAATCAGTATAATAATGAAGAGGCTTCCTTTCCGTCTGGCATTCAGAAGAATTTGTATTAGCATTGCTTATCAAGGTGCACACTCACCTTTGTGAGTTAAATTGCTGATAAATCCTTAATCAATCAGAACTATTAACTAGGATTAACAACTGGTCTAACAACTACTAATACTGAAGAAAAGTTCCCTGGGGTAAGATGTACTGAGAATGCAGGGATAACCTGTGAAAAGGTAGAAAAAGATCTATTAATGGTTCTTCAGGTATCTGTGCTCCAGCCCAACAAGTTTTTCCTAAATATTCTATCAGCTTCTTGGTGATGAGGCAGAAATAATTCAAATTAAACAGCTTTTGAGGGCCTTATATGATCACAGTTTTAATTTTAAACTATGTTTCTACACTGACAGGTGTCTGTGCTGGATACAAATTATTCTTCAAGAAGTGATCTGTAAAGTAAATTAACCCAATACTAACTAGGATGAAGTAAGAATGGTTACCACTATCCTGCAGCATAGATTAAGAAAGAAGGAATTTTTCTTTCTGTGAAACGTTATGCAATGGGCATAAAGTCACACCTACTGGATTTGGATTGGTTTACTGTGACATGGGGTTTATTTACTTAATTCTGTTTTCCACTGTCTTTGGATGCACCTAGATAAAATAAAGAGTAGGTTTTCAGAATTATATTTAAAAGTTTTAATTTTTCCTTATTTCAATTGTTGTTGGTTTTTTTCTGATAAAAACAATCCCAACAAGAACTGAAACACATTTTTTATCAGCAGAAAGTTCCCTTAGACTTTTATACAAGGAAAGGAATTGGATTCACAAACAGGATACGCACAGTGTCCACAGCACAACTCAGTGGATTCTGTTCTGCCACAGGTTACAGGGAAGTCCTACAGGCTATAACAGAAGTTATGAAATTATTCTCCTACCTCTAAATATGTTCATTTCAAAAAGGAAGACAAAGATTCCAAGAGGTAACCTGTTCTAGAGTAAGACCACAAGATCAAGATAATTGTGTTGAACTAAATGAAAGAAAAATGTAAAATGGATTATAATTTTAAAGAACTTGAAAAATTCCTTCCTTTTTTTCTGATTTAATAACAGATATTACTAAATGTAGAATAATGATTACTGAAGTTTGCAAGTTCATATGCTAATGTATGACATTTCTGTAAAAGTGCAGAATTATGCTTGCATTTATTTTGTCTGGATAATCACGTAGAGAAGCCTACTTTTCATGAGCAAATATTGCAGCAATTTTCAAATAATGCTGACACATTTTGAAACATCCATAAGAAACTGGAATTCTAAATACCCTTCCTCTACTTGAAAAGAAAGAGATTGTTAAGGAATTAAATCTAGATCCCCTCCTGTTTATTTATTACAAAAGTAAAGAGAGAGGGAGAATTTTTGCCCCTTCAGTCAACTCCTCGCTGAGAAAGAAAGGGAGAGCTAAACAGCTTGGAAAACAGATTGTCTTCCTTGTTGTTTATCATTTCTTGTAATCAGAAATAGCAGTAATGCATCTTCAACCTGGATGATACAAGCTCAGGGACTTTAATCTTCTTAGGTTAATTTGCATGATGATCCTTATGGACCATAACAACTATTCTGTTTTTCATCTGTTGTTGTTTTTATGAATAATAAATATTTTTAAAAGAGGAAAAAGAAAACAGTTTTCCTTAAATAGTAGTCAACAATTTCCTTGGAGATATAAAGTGCATGAGATAAAATAGAATGGAAAAAGAAATACTTTTTATTCTTACCTTTAAATTTTTGTGTTCTTTTGGTATGTTACAATCATATCTCAGAGATGTCTAATTAAGGACTTTGTCTCCATCCCTCCCACCAATTCTACAAAAAGAATAAGTTGTTTGAATTTCTCCTATGGATAAAATAATGCCATTGATTTTGAGATGAGGTTTTCATAAGCTTTTTCTGATTAAACATCACCTCTATCTTAGAGAGATTTCCTAGGCTGGAACAGGATGGAAATAAAGACTGAATTAGTGTTGCTAAGTGCAGTTTGTTATCTAGCTTGAGTGAGAAAGTAGTACTTGAACAGCAGAGAGAAACAGCACTCAATTCTGCTTAATTTGGAAAGATTTGAGCTCTTCTTTGCTAAGGAATGTCTTGGTCTTCCATTACGTCCTGTAGGATTGTCTTGGTTGCCACATCACATCCACTGTTCAGTCTACCTGGAAATCCACCGCATTCCAGGGAAAAAAAACCAACCAGGGATCGAAAAGGCATATCTCAAAGTACCATCCATACAGAAAAACAAAGAGCAGGCTTTGCTCTCTTTAGTGACCAAGACCTACTTTGAAAGATGGGTTTTGTTGCCCTAAAGAATTGCACAGGTTAATCTGAACTCAAAATCTGGACTAATTTATAGATTTCAAAAGTGACACGGAAGTGCAATGCAGAATCAGAAAGTGTTGAGTGTCATCAATCTTCTTGTCTCAGAAAATATGGAAGTAGAATATTCTATTGTGACTAAAGACCATAAGGTCAATAGATTTAATTTTCATTTAATGTCCTCCACTGTTCCAATTATTGCTGTTCACTGTGTTGTATCCAACTTTATTCTGACTGTGGGCTGCTGCATTACCCACCTTGTCATATGGGAAGTTTGGAGCAAAAAGCACATGCACAGAAGCTGCATTTTAATTTTTTAGTCTACTTAAGCTATCCATGTCATAAGAAATAATACTTTCTGATTCCTTAGTTTTCGTGGCAACATGTGGTCAATGACAAATCAAAAAGCAATGCTCTGAGGGAGGACTTCAGATACATCGTGGTGTTGGTGAAACGTGGAGTCGTTAAAAGTAGGAGAAATTCCACTCTGTGGTCTTCATTTGTTCACATTTTGTAGGGACTGCAACTCTTTTGTATCCTTTCTTGCTTTTTCACTCACAGTTTTACCGTATGAGGTGTTTTGCATACACCGTTAGGCTCTGTTATGCCCTGAAACCAACTCTTTCTGGCTTTGAAGGTTAAGAAGATACTCTCTGTGGTTCACATTTATACAAGTTGGCACTCTGGTGTTATCTTGTGCCTGTACTCTCAAGGCCTCTGCTACCGACCTATGCTTGCATTCCCTGCTACAGTTATGATGGATGCTAACTTCTGAAGCTTCATGACTTGTCTTTCCAGTCCCTCCAGAGTTTTAGTCTTTGGGTTGTCTCCTTGCTATCACCTAGTGCCTTGCACATGTCTGTCTTCACACCTGATGCTTGTGCCCTTCTAGTGATTCCTCCTTCAGACAGTTTAATCCCATCTGTATTGCACATAGTTTTCCACATTAAGCATGTCCTGTTCTCACAGAAGACAAAACATTTATTTGTTCAGAAGGCCTTACTTCACCTATGTTCCAGCCATCTGCTTGGCCATATATTTAGCTAAAATATATTATGCCTTATAACCAAGCAAATCAAACTGTTTTAACAGTAATCACACTAGTGAAAGACTGCATGAATTATAGGTAGAAGGCTGAAATGCTTTTATTTGATGTTTTTGTCAAAGAGGTGATTGATTTATATTGAGTAAGTGCACCCTGCTCAAAGCCTGCCACAGTTAAGCTTTTAATTAAATGTTTTCCCAGGATATATCCTTTTTATCTTGCAGGGAATGCCTTTGCTGAGTGTATAATATGTAAATTAACTATCTGATACTCTGATCAAATTTTTTGGAGCAGAGAGGCAGATTACAACAACCACATGACTAACATATTTTCATGCAAAAATGACTCCTGAAAGTATTTTTGGGTCCTACTTTTCTCTTGTATGGAAACACTGAAATGACTGGAGTTACTAAATGTACTATAGCCATGTCTGTGATCCATTTGGTTTGCTCACTCTTTGTTTCCATAGTTTACCAGGATCCTGCTGTGTTGCATATTTGCTTGCATGTTTCACTAGACAAAGCTAGTGGTAATGTGGAGGGTAAATGATGTTGCTGTATGACTTGTCACAATTTCACAAAATGAGAAAAAAAAGTGCAAAACCTTTTTTTTTTATTAAAAAAATAATGGTAAATTAGTTCAAACTAATTCTTTCTATATTGACACCGACTAAATTCAGAGATAAGTGAGGACATTATGCATATTGCTAGCTGCACATAGTCACCTGACAATAGCTGTAGTCTTAAGTTTTGAAGTAATAAAGGAAAGTAAATATCATGCCTGCTTAGAGATAAGGGAAGAAATAGTTAAAGTAGAAGTTGTTAACTGCCTTTGTACAAGATTTTAGTGTGCTCTTTCATCTACCTTCCTCAAAAACTTCAATTACCTTTGCATTAGAAGTCATTGGGTGAGTCAGTATAGCAATTTAGTAGGTAGCATTGAGTGCTGTAGAGTGCACTGTGTGCATCATTACTGAGCACAAAATAGTTTCGTAAAATCTGCAGCTGACATCAAGTTTTGAACTACTTTCTATGCACATTGTTAGACTTTCCATTGATAAAACTATTTGGCGGCCATATGTATAAAATCTTCAGATGTAATTCGATGTTAATTAGCTAAAGTGTTTCAATTGCTCATATTAAGAATTTACTAATCTTTTTAATTGCAGGGAACTGTCGGTTTACTTTGGTTTCTTCTTCCCAGTTTCTAGGACTGGGGGGGGGGGGTTGTTTTTTCGTCCAGCATCCTACTTTTTTTTAAATTCTATTTTCTTCCCTCCCTTTTCAATTTTTTACACACTTCTCTAGATGTTGTTGTTATTGTTACTATTTTCTTGTTGTTGTTGTTATTGTTACTATTTTGTTGTCATTGTTGTTATTCTCTACTAAACGTTCCATTTTCTAGCCCATTGCATTCCTCTATCTTCCCTTTTTATTTTAAGCCACCTTTATTTTTTGCCTACCAAAGGGCTGGATATATGAAGGAAACAGAAACAATTGACAATTCTAGCCAGACATCTATTAAAAAACCCCAATTCTTTATCTTTTAATAGATGGATGCTCTTCTTACCATGTCCTTAAACCCTGACATTAAATGGGACAGTCTGGAAGAGTGGATTGAATTCTGAGGTGCTACACAGCTAAAACTGTCTGGTTCATCAAACTTCATTTGTTATAAATATTAAATTATTTTTCTCTTGTAGTTGACAAATATTTGAAAAGAAACTTGTCTTAGGGTTTAAATTTTCAATGTTCAGGTCATTTCTGATTCTTTTTCAGGTTGAGGTAGGTAAGAGTTGAGATTTTGCTCCATTTTTCAGCTTTCAAAAATTCTTTCTCTTTCCCTAAGCTTTAGCAGAAAAATCCTTCTTTAGTTCTATCTTCAGAGAAAGTAAAAATATGGGGCCACCTTTCTGCTTCTGCTTTTGAGTTTTTTCACAGCATGCTTCCAGATCATTGCAATAAATCATCACTTTCAATAGATAAGTTCAAGTCTGGGTCAAATGTTCTTTAAATAGGACATCAAAAAATCGCTAATAGAAAATGTTGGGAGAAACTTTGTGTTATTGCTTATGCATATTTCATTGCTAAACTTTTCTTATTCTGCTGCTTTTACAAAAAAGGTGAAGTAAATATTTTTCCTTTCAAGTATTTATTTAAAAGAAATCATATTTGCAGAGCCATGCATTTCAAAAGTACTAATAATAAGTACTAAATAAGTTGGTTTAGACAATGTGATTAATTGCTGTGTTGTATAAAATTTTGTAGTGGAATTAATAAAATTCATGTAAATGTCTTTCGTTCCTTTTGTATTTTTCACAGGGAGAATGAATAAGAATTTAAACATTTCAAAGTGATCTTGATCCAACAAGTCTGTTTTCTTCCTCTTCTTATTATTAAATATTTGCTGCTTTTGCTATCCAATTAAAAGGAAATGCAGGGCTTTGGGAGTCATTATGAATTGTATGTTTATTTGTTTATATTTAAGATTTATCTTGCAATATAGTATCAGAGTTTTCACATTTAAAAAATCATTTTACACCTGTTTGAGCTACTGGTAATATACAGAGCCCTAATGTTATTATATAAAAATTTAAATGCCAAATCTCAAACACTGGTGAGATCCTTTGTTTCTTTCTTAAGGAATCAATGCCTATTAAAATCTTGCACGTCAAGATTTTTTTGAGAAGATCAAGGGGCTGCTGATATATAATGAACCAACAGGGAAACACCTGTGAAAAACTTCAAAGGAATTTGACCACTTTCCTCCAGGAAGGTGACACAGTTAATAGCCCAGCTGAAGTGAGTCTATACCAATGCCCGGAACATGGATAACGTCCATCAGGAGGAGCGGGAAGCTATCATGCAGCTATAAAGCTGTTGCTGAAGCATGGTGAGATGAAATGCACAATTGCAGCACTGCAATTGATGGTTGGTAGCTGTTCAGAAGGGACAGGCAAGGAAGGAGAGGTGAGGATGTTGCCCTCTATGTAAAAAGAATGGATTGCCTGCACAGACTTGTCTTTAAAAAATGATGAACAGGTTGAGAGCGTATGTATAAAAATTAGAGGCCAAGCCAAGAAAAGAAACCTTGTGGTTGGTGTTTACTACACGCTACCTGACCACGAGGTGGATGTTGACAGTGTTCTTACTTCACCTATTTACTTCAAGCATCACATTTGCAGGCTCTGATCCTGCTAGGGGACTTAAATCATCCTGATGTCTGCTGGAAAAAGAGCACAGCAAGCTGTAAGGAGTCCAGGAGATTCTTGAAGAGAGTCAAGGATAATTTTTTAATCCACAGCATCACCAGAGGAGAAGTATTACTAGACTTGTTGCTCACCAACAAGGAATAATTATGTATATCAAAACTGGTGGGAGCCTTGGCTGCCAGGGATCACGTCCTGGTGGATTCTGAATCTGGAGTGATATGAGCAACACAAAGAGCGGAGTCAGGGTGATGAATTTTAGGACAGCAAGCTTTAAGTTGTTTAAGGAATTAGAGGATGAGGCCTCCTGGGAAACTGCCCTCAGGTACAAAGGAGCTGAGAGAGCTGGCAGATATTTAAGGACGACTTTCTAGAGCACAAGAGCTCTTGATTGTCATGTGTAAAAATTCATGCAAGGAAGATCTGAGACCAGCATGGATCAGTAGTGACTTTCTGGTCAAAGTATAAGAAAATTCACAGAGTGAAGGAACCAGGGTGTGTACCTTGGGAAGAATATAGAGATGCTGCCAGGTGTGTGGGGATGGAATTAGGAGAGTTAAGGCATAACTGGAGAAGAGAAGGCTCCAGGGAGACCTTATTACGGCCTTTCACTATATAAAAGGGGCTTACAAGAAAGCCTCTAGTGACAAGGCAAGGAATAAAAGTTTTAAACTGAAAGAGAGTAGATTTAGATTGCATATAAGGAAGAAAGTTTTTATGATGAGGGTGGTGAGACACTGGAACAAGTTGCCCAGAGAAACTGTAGATGCCCCACCCCTGGAGGTGTTCAAGGCCGGGCTGGATGGGGCTTTGAGCAACCTGGTCTCGTGGGAGGTGTTCTTGTTCTTGCCCATGGCAGTGGGGGTTGAACTAGATGATCTTTAAAGGTCCCTTCCAAACCAAAATTCTATGATTCTATAAATCATTTCTCCTCATCCTTTTTTGGTAGTTCACTCACCTAGTTTGAGGGGAAGAAGAAAAGAGAAGAAGGAGAGCTGTACCTAAGAAAGGGTTGTGTTCTATGTTTCCTGAGGCAGCCTATTGTGCTTAAATTGCTTAGTGGTTTTACAAGAGAAGTTTTTATGTCTGTGTTTGCAAGTTCAAAACTTCAGGTTAAACACGCACAAAAAACCAATTTGTGGTTTGAGGTATTTTTTTTATGATAAAAGCTCTAGAGTTTATTTTTATGTGGTTTAGAGTTTTGTCATGGAAATTATATAACAGAGTTACTGTCACCTTGACCTGTTATCCAAATTTCCTACAGAAATCCATAAAATTATACATATGCCCACACAAAAGTTAATAGCATATGGAAGGCGGAGTAAGTTATTGAGTTTCATATTGAAAGATATTTTAAGGAAATTTAAAAAAATCAAATGTTGCAAATATTTGAGTCATCTTTTTTTCTGTGATTCATCCTATGAACTTGATTTGCCATCCACTAAAGAACAGTCTATATTCAGAACATGTAAAAAATCCTGTTATCCTAAATTGCTTTCAGTGTCTCCTTTTACAGGTGACAATATGGGTAATTGGCAAAATTTCATGAGACAGAGTTAGAAAAGTTAAAATACAGCGTGACAAAGCATTATCAAGAATATCTACTTCATTATTAAAATATAAAATTAAGTAGAAAAACATGAAATTGTAAAACATATTCTGACATTTATCATAGCTAATGATAAATATTATTGTAAAATATTGGCTTGGGCCACAAACTGAACTAAAAAATGCATCAAATGCCATTTAAAAAAAAAAAAAAATCACCATTTTAAACACATCTCACCAAAACAGTTATTTGTATAAGCTATTTGTTTTGCACTTTCTGAATTTTTTGACAGATGTATGCAACAGAACTCAGCAGCTCCTGGGCATTTGTGCTAACTTGTAATGGCAGCCACAAAATGCACGGTATTCAAAGCCCCTGCCAGGATGGGGAGTGGGATAGTTCTTTTTCTAGAGCATTTGCTGAGCTGCTAAATTACTTGTTCAATTCAGAAGGAGAAAAAAATCAGTTCTTAGGTTTAAAGAAAACTATTTATGGATCAGTGTGAAAATATTCTGTCCCCAGGATTTCTTTTTTCCCTTGGTAGGTTTTTGTTTTGTTTTGTTTTGTTTTGTTTTGTTGAAAAAGGCTTATTTCATCGTGTATGAACCGTTACAGAGTATTACTCAGTATGCAATTGTTTTTCAATCTCTGCAGCTTCAGTCCCCACTCCATGTGGGCTTATATTTGAGGCAAGTTATCAGCATGTTGTGTTGTCTTTATAGTCTATGGTATCTGAAATAAGCCTGTTGCCTGCACTCTTTCATGTGAGCTCTTTCAGCATGTTTTCCATATGTGTTATCCATTGTTCTGCTCCCATTAAATACTCTGGGGTAGGGAAGGATTTTAAAATTTATGTCCACCTCTAATTCCCAGAGCAGGTATGCAGACTCACAAAACTTACAACTGCAAATAAAACCGGTTTTGATTCAGCAGTGAAGTACAAGAAAGCAAATTTCTCAGTGCCTATATATGCATAGCTTGGAAGTAGGGGACATAGACTTATGAGACAGTAGAAGAGGGTATGCTGCCTGCAACACCTGGCTGCTCTTAGACTGTCTTTGACCATCCTCACCATTCTCAGTCGTTACAGAATTCTTACATAATTTCATAATATGAATCACTATTAAGTGAAGACTCTTCCCAGTAGAATAAACCATAGAAACTGTTATATTTATTTGCATTAAAGATTCTAACAAATAAAGGGGAGAAGAAAAGATTTCTGAAGACTTTTTACTCTTACTCCACTGTTAGGCAACTTAAAACATGTATCTGAAATTCAGTCCAATTATATGATAGGCAATAGGTTTTGAAGTTTCCATTTTCTCCATGTCTTAGTGATTGTGATCAGTGTTGTACTTCATCAGATATAAAAATCAAATGTAGGACAGGTTAAAGTTAATAGAGGCGAGACAGTCTTTTAAGAAGCAATCTAAATACGTTTTTTTGTTTTCATGTATATCTCTTTCAGTATAACTCATGCTACATAACTACAATTAGCTCAGTAGCATCAGCATTTCCACAATGAAGAAACTTATTGTCTTCCTGTGTACCCTTTAGCATACTTTTAGGCCTCTATTGATTTTTTTGTCCGTGTGCTAGGATGGTAAGACAAAATCAGAGAGCTGGATTGCATGTTTATAATTTTTTGTCTATTTAGACTAAAAATGTTTACATTTCAGTCCCTCATCTCCTTCTACTAATTAAAAGAGTTACTTCTCTCATACCTGGAAATCATACAAACTTTTACTTATGAATAAATTTTATTTCATAAACTTTTATCCTGAGGTGAAATATAAATAGAAGTAGATATTTGAGGGTTGCTTTCTTTGTAACAAAAATATTTAAAGTTGCATTTGTGTGGCAGATACTTCAAGAAAAATACCTGAAGACACTGGAAAATGTCTTTTTTTTTTCACACAGTGATTCTTTTTTAGGTCGAGACATGGGAATTTTTTCTGTGTGCAATCAGCCATTTGCACTAAAAAATGAATACTAGTGAACATATTTAATTTCACCTACTTTTTTTTTTTTAGTTGTATTACATTATCTTTTGGATTTGGTTGTGTTTTAAAAAAAACAAACACCAACAAAGAAAGCCCAACCAAACCCATAAAACCCCCATTCACAACACCTCAGTTTAAAGTTTTGAGACAATGACTTCTAGAAACCATTAGTTTTGAAACAGCAAGAAATGGCAGAGTTGGTAAAATACATATATAAGAAAACATTTCAATTCTGGAATTTAGATAAAATAATTCCTTGAAATGATCATCTAAAGATTTTATGTCCCTATTCTTTATGGTCTGGCTTGCTCATCTTGGTCACACCTTCGTGAGATACATCAGTTATGCAGCTCTCCTCCACAATATGGTTTCCTCTGACCAAAAGGCTTAGGTAATGCTGCATTTTAGGAGAAATGATGCATTTAGGTAGGCAGGCATACCTGTAAATGAGAAAAGCATCTACAGTCATAAAAGTTGCATTTAAAGTATTTCGTTGTAGATTAAGGGGAAGAGAAGATGAAAAGTAGTTGGATATTTTGTTTTTCATTAGAAAATAAAAATTTTGTAAAAAACCCCCAACATTCCAAATGTATTTGATGGAGCAAATAGTATTCTTTATTTAAATAAAGAAATCTAGGGTTTTCCAAAAGGCCTAGTGCTTGCCGATTTTGAAAAGATGTATTTAAATATCTAGGAAGCATTTTTCAATAAGAGTTAAAAAGACTTAATGTATATTTTTCTTTCTTTTAGGTGACATCCTTACTCATTTTATGAATCATGTTATGAAATCTGGTGAAATCCAGTACATTGCCAAGGACATATCTTTAAGAAAACTGTATTTTATGACTATCTAACAAAACAGGAAGTGGACATCAGTAAAACCGATTTTCTTGAAAGAGCATGTAATTTCAAAAGCTATTTAATTTCTGGCTAAAATATTCTTTCCCGTTGCTCTGCTTTAATAGATGACATCAACCACAGTGCTTTCAGTGCATCCAGACTTTCAAACTAGGCCTTGAATAGGGCCCAGACTGGTGGGTCCTCGTCTTTGTAATTGCATAACAGAGCCATCTATGGGGATGCAAGAACTGGCAGGGTAAGGAAGCATTGTCAAATGCACAACAGTTGGGCAAATGTACACCAGAGTAGATTTGAATGCAGTCTCACTGTGTCCATTCATTTCAGTGTCTATGATAATGTGCTTTTGAGGTTGGGATTACAGGCTCTGACTAGCACTAGCCTATTTGGCCTGACTGTTCCAAAGGCTGCCAGGCTGTGCTGAAACTTGATCACCTTTGCTCTCTGCTTTGTGCCACAGTACAAACAACGTATATGTAAGCACATCTTACCATAGGAAAATGAAGAGTTAGACATACCTGATTACATTCTATAATTATAGAAGGCCATGGGAAACCTGGACTTGTGAGAAATTGTGTTTAATGTAGCCTTGGTGCAAGAACAAACAAGGACAACCTTGTTGCAAATAACTGTATTCTGAAAATTCAAAGATCATTTCTAAATGTCATAGAAGTCTTGGATAAACATCCCTAAGGAACTACATTTAGAAGCTGGACTTAACTGAGTAGTTCCTTGAAAACTTCATTTAGTTTGTTGTTAAATTTGAGGATAAACACACTTAGAAGATTGAGAAGCCATTAGAGGGACGGGACAGGTAAGAGAAGTTTTCAATTTTTATGGTGCATTTTAATGCCCACTGAAACTTGAGCTCATACTAAATAAATTTTAAATCAGCTTTTGTGTTCCAAGATATAAAGTGTATGAATAGTTTAAATCCCAGCCTAATACATCCCTGGACTTCTGTTGTGGTATCTACAATGCTACAGCTTCAAAACTAAACTGAAGTCTTGCAAATTGTGACTACTCAGTAGGATATGAATTAAGAATATCTAATATATTTTTACAGAACTATGCATTCAGACAAATTCTAAATAAGTAATTCATTCAGCATGGTATATTTCCATTTAGGCTTTATTCAACTATTTTATTGAAAACATCAAAAGGGGATAAGAAAGGCTTTGTTTAAATGAAGTGGTATTAATTTTGGCAAAACTGATATCTATAAATGGTTTCTAAGGTGTAACTATATGTATTCTGATGATAAATATTGCAACACCTTCAGCTGTGAGGTGTTTTAACAACAACAAAAAAACCCCAACTTTATATTAGTGCGTAAGCTGTTATTTAAGACTTCAGTAGCTGTTGTTTCAAAGGAGGTGGTTATCCACACATAACCAATCTGACCAACATGGAAGAACAGTGACTTTTTCACTTTGGGTAAAAGAGAAGAATATTTACTCTAAAACTCAAACAGCACCAGTACAAAATTCTGTAAAGCTGTTCTCCATAAAGCATGTACAAAAATATAAGGGTGAAGGTTAAAGAATTTTCCATTGAAAACAGTTCTGAAAACCTGTAGTGTTCATACTTTAATGTTTTCCTGAGAAAACCATTGATTTTTATAAAAATCTTCAACTGAAAAAATAAAACTGAAATATTAACTCCCATTTATTCAAGCAGTCAGCTCACATAGGCAAAATGATCTGTTGAAATGTTCTGAAATGCTTAACTCTAGAACATGTCAATGCTGAGCCATATTGTTAGTACATTTCTTTTAAGAGTTGAACTGACAATTACAATTCTTCTATACAGTTTACATAACAACATGAACTCTTTTCAGAAGCACGGAATGTTATATGATGTACTATTTTTAACACCATTAGAAGATGTTGCTTCCATGTCAGAAAAAAACCCCAATTTTGACTTACAAAACATCAAAATACTTAGACTCAAAAAATGTGTATTTAAAGTATTTCAGAACTCAAACTTTTTGCAATTTCTCCTCCATAACCTTTTTTATGTCAAAGCATTATCAAAAATAGAATTTTTATTTCTCTCAGCCAAGATGGAATTCCAACAGGAGACAAAAGTTTTACTGATAAACTCTATTTTAAAGTAGGTGCTTTAGCTAGATAAACATTGACCTTTAAACCACCTAGCTAAAGATTATATGAAAAGAAGAGTGAGGTGTAATATAAGCATTAAACTATTATAAAGGCTAGCAGACAGCATTCAAAAACGATAATAGACAATTAACTCACCTTCAGTAATTATAGTACAATAGGAAAATCTATTCCTCCACAAAACCAAAATGTAACTATGAATAGGAGTGTCAGGCTGTGGATAGGTACGACATCAGTCATTTAAAATTAATTGTTCTCATGGTTTTTTATGCTTATTTTTAGTTCTTTAATCATATGAAGACAGATAAACTGAAATACTATGCTTTAAATATAAGAATCTCAATCTATTCTGACATATCTGTGAGTTGCTTTCAGTTTCCTGTTCTTTGGCTAGTGAAATATCTCTATATGCAACACACTTGCTGAAAAATGTGGGATTTGTTTCTACATAAATTTTTAATACCAATCTACAGATGTCCTGTGCCATAGAGTGGTTAAATTGTTTCTTGTGGCTATGTTACCTTCATATTCCTACTGCTGCCTACAGTTATGCCTCTCCTGTAAATATTTAGAGAGAAATAAGTGTCTTGAAGTGTACCATTAAAAAAAAAAAAACATTGATATATATAATTCCTGTTATTCCAGCAGTTTTGGGAATGAAAACCAGAAGCAAATGATGCTGTGCATCAACTGACTAGTTTTTGGTTTAACACAAACTGTTCAGTCCCTGGGACTCCCATGACTGCAGTGACTAGCAAGCCTAGTGTAGTACCTGAACGGCTGTTGCTTGCTTTTTAGCATGGTGCTGACAAATTCACCCAGAGCAGGGTTATGAATGCAAAACCCTGCACATGTATGTTCGGATGATCTCAAGGGACTCTCCTTTGCAAGCTTATGAATCATAAAGATACTACTGCTCATTTATATCAGGTCTTTGCTGTTGTGTTGCTTCACGTGCTCTGTTCTGGAGAGAAGCTCCTTTCACTGGGAATTAGAGTAACTACTATGGAAGATATTGCAAAAATATCTTTTGGTTACCATTACCCCAAACATCCAAACTCAGACAGCCCACTCTATTGTCTAGCACTGTATTCCCTGGTAAATAAAGGCTGCAACAATGACAGCCTTATAGTTTCTCTGAGAGGTTTTTTCTTTGCTGTCAGATCATATTCAGAAAACTATTACTTTTTTATTTTATTTCTCTCCAGTGAATCATTTTATTTTCTAAAACTTAGGGTGGAGAGTTTGACACTTAAAACCAAAATAAACATACAGGTAAAAAAAAAATTGTCAACTGAAGCTTCATAAACATTGCTTAGATTTGCCAGTCTGCAGAATGGCCAATGTCAATCAGCAGACCTTTGTTTAAAACATTATCAATGGATATCAGATACCAGGTTTTGTATTCCTTTACCTGAATGTAAATGTCTCACGGATAGAAGACTTCTCTACCTACTGCTTTATAATGTGTAATTTATGGGATTCTCTCAGTCTGAGCTGTTGACTTGGCTTGATTTTGGAAGGCTTGCTTAAATGTTGTTTATGCAAAAGAATTTTACCCTAGTGCTTTAAGATACTCTCCTAAACATTCAAGAGCTCACTTTGACTTAAGCAGTGAGCAGAGACATAATATTTTATCTCCTTACAGAGAGGACAGTTTATAATCTGAGTTTTGCACACTCTAAATGGCAGGAGCAACACAGCTCACATTTCAGCAACGCAAAGCTTTAACTTCTCATTTCTCCTCTCTCTATTTCTACATGACTTGCTGTATTATATTTTTCCTTACATTTTTCCTCAGAATTCCTCTTTAGCCTCTCTAAAAGTTACTCTGTTGTTTCCCAAGGTTTTGGTGGATGTACCTTTTGCCCTACCCCATCTGTTTCCTCCCAGATGCTCCCTTCTGTGCAGTTCTGGGTTTAAGTATTTAAAATAAACACAAAATTAAATATCTTTGCCAAATTTTCGCATTATGATCCTGGCCTCATCTGCCCCTCTGTTCTCATGAGATGCCCAGCCCTGTCCTGTTCCTCGCTTGCTGAACTGTCTCTGATGACAACACAATTTTACAACCAATACTCTTTGTTACAGAGTTTCGGGAATCTGGTTTCTTTTTGATATCAAGATGAAAAGGCAAAGGCTAAAAGAACTTGCTCCATCTCTCAGTGGTTCAGCTCTATTAGGGAAATGATGGCTAGGATACCTGTAAAAAAGGGAAGCAGAATAGTGGACCTTCCATGCTTTTCCCAAAATACTCTTTTTGGATTGCTGCCTGACGTGAGTTCCATTCTTACCTGGCACATGTGAGCAGTAAACTTGACTTCACAAACCAGATCACTAAGCTGCAGTTTTATACTCATCTAGCCACTCTAGAGCATAAGAAGTGAAAATTAATCCAGAAGTTCCTAGTGCTATTTTATGTGCTTTAGAACATCACATGAAGTATGACACACTGTTTAGACAGTTCCCCAATTCCAAAATGAAAGACCACTTTGTAGGAGATTTCTTTGTCTATATAGTGAAGTATTCATAAATGAGGTACTCAAAACCTCCCTTGACAAACCCATTGATTAAATCTACCCCATTTTTTATTAATCTTCAGGATTGATATTGTATAATACTCACAAACTGATACATAATTTCTGCACAAAACAGATGGCAAGACATGTAGAAGATGCAGTGGATAATTGTGGTTGATAAATTTCAGAAATCTAACGCTTTCTAAATCAACTTTAAGTTGCTCTTTTTTAAAACTGTCTTGTGTTAAGAATGATATACTTGCTTCTCAAATGAAACTGTCAAAGAAAGTGAAAGAGATCTCACTTTATAAGAAATACATTTATGATAATACAATTATTAATGAAAATGTAGTAAGTGCACCTAAGAATGTAGGACTAATTTTAATCATTTGTAAATGTTTAGCAAAGATAAAGACGAAGCAAGGTTTTCTCTTCATGTCCTGATCTGAGCACAGATATTTCTTAAAAAGCCATGGATACTTTCTCCTTGATACCAGTTTCTCAGAGAGGTAAATGAAGGGGGGAGGCATGACAACAGAGATTTAGATGCATAGTCATGTTCCTTGCTTTTCTAGTGCAAAAGGTTTCAAAAGTTGAGAGCAGAGATAATCTGTAAACATTTACTTCAGAACAGGGATAGAAACAGTTTTTGGAAATCTTTTTAGTATCCTTTTTCTGAATATTATTAAAAATATAGTTTAATAATTATTTTGGAAAATAACTGGAAAGGTGTCAACGTAAGTTACTTCAAGTACCTTTGTGTCTCAAAAAAGGTAAAACCTAAACTTCATCTCTTCTTCCTGGTCCTTCTCCAACAGGACGTACTCCTGGTGATACTTCTGTTGCTGTTCCTCTTGGCACACTGTACTAAATTCAGGGAATCGCAATATCAGTCACAGACTGGAAAAGTTAAAAGTGACACAGAAGGCTGGTATGGTTTAAAAGAAAAATACAAATGCATTTTATTTATATATATATAGGAGAACTTTCACAGAAACAACGGCATCTCATGTGTTATTTTTATGGCTGAAACAGGTTATCCCAGAAGAGAATAGTTGGCACATCTTTGTCATTTGTGTTGTTGGATCTCATGAGAACAGCAATAAAGTAAGTTGCTGTAATGGCTATTTACATTAATATATGGGCACTGGATTTCTGCCAAGCAAACTTTTTCACTTAGATATCTAATTACGAAAGGGGTTTTTTGTTATTGTTTTCCCAGCCACTCCAGCAACCATTCTGGAATGCTAATCCTTACTATTAGCTGCCAAATGCTGAAGGTCTTTCACATATTTGACAAACAAATCAGGTTTAATATCATGAGTGAAATGATGCAAGCAATTTTCTCCTTCATGAAGGGTAGCTAGAGGCATTGTGTCTTGATAGTATCACCATCTAGGAATATTATTTGATGTCAGAAATCATAAAGACCTATTATAAAATATACTACGTGCTCATCACCATGATGTTTTGTCATCACCTTGTATTGTCTTAAAGAATGCACTTTGACACAGCTATAAAAAATTAGGTGTCACTGTATATTATAAGTTTCTCTTAAGTCCAAGGTCCTTGGTAAAAACTCATGACACCCGTTATGATATTAATAAACAGATCAGAATAAAACTTACACAGTTGTTAGTAACTGTCTCTATCCTTATTATTTCTCCCCAGCCCAGCAAATCACTTTTGAACGATTTTCAGCCAGCTGTGTCGGTCTTACTCTGAGCAGGACATTGGTGCCAGGCTGCTCGCATGTGATATCCTGCCAATCAGTTCCCACAGCAGTAGTAGAGGTCATTCTTCAAGTACAAGGCTGTGATCCAGGCTGTCATAAGAGGTTAGGGCAAATATATTTGGAGAAATAAACATGTCATAAAAAGGACACTAAACAAGGCTGAAGATATTGTTTGCAGTCTTAATATTCACAGGGCAAAACCAGTTCTGTCTGCTTTGCTGGTGATAAGCTTACAAGATAACAGAGTCCCAGCAATTTGAAATTGATATTTAGATGCCAACATTCATTAAAATACACATTTTATGAAAAATATTCCTATTTTGTATAGAAAATGAATGGGCCATAGATTGCATGCAGCATAGTACTATAAAAGTCGAATGTCTTTTTTTGTTAATCTCCTGGTAAAATGCAGTTGCACAGCTCAGATTATATAAAAATATTACTGTGTTTATTAAATCTGTATCTACAAAGTAGCATAATATCTTTTTTTCAGAAGCACTTCTTCTTCCCCTCAGTTTTGGTGTGATGATTTCATTCATTAGTTTAGGTGGTAAAATTACTGCCTGCTATCCCAAGCAAATTCTTCAGCAGCTTTTTATGAAATTCATGTGTAATAGTGATAATTTACGGTTCTATACTGAGATTTATATAGACCCGTGTCTGTAGCAGCAACAGAAAGGTAGAATAAGATCCACCTATAAGGGAATGAAAAAGAATGTCTGACATGGACAGAAACAGAAAGTGTTCCAGCTGTCTTAGTAATACTCATCAGCTACAGCTTGTGAAAAGCCTACTAGGAAAACTCAAAGCTCAAGAACATTGCAGAAGTCTGAGATGTGCTAAAGAGGAGGTAAAAACCAAAAGCAGAGATTATTTACTTGTGGACCTTAGCTATCCAAAGAGAGCTGGATGGAATATATGGCAGGGCAGGGGCCTAAATGCCATTCTGCACCATTATTTCCTTTTTAACTACCAAAAGCTAACGAACTGTGATAGTGAAAGATCTTATGTCTGAAGGCAAGGACCACAATGCTTTGGATTTATTTTGAACTTTGGGTTACACTAGAGAGTAGCAAAACCCTAACAGTCCAAAAAGAATAAAAGGCAGCAACATAAGACCACGGATTGAATTACAAAGGGATAATTTCACAGTTGACTAATCTTTGAACAGAAGTTTCATGTAAAATGATTAGAATCAGTAGATGATGCAATGTTAGAGTTGGGTATAGAACTGTCTTTATAGTGTTTCTGAGAAAACAATGGTGCAACTTTTCATATTGTTTCACTGTTATTAGCAAATGCCAAACTAAGAATTGATAGAAACTTAGCATGCTGACTAGTTAGTCCTCTTCTGATAAAATAATCTTCTTTGCTGTATACCAAAAAGACAGCTAGACTCTAAGAACGTAAAGCTAAGACGTTAGACAAATTTATTCGTAGCAGCCATCTGAATACTGTGCAATCTGCTATCAGACAGCAAATAATTCACTGAGATACTTAAGAAATGCAGAAACTTTCTCTTTGTGACAAAAAATTCAGAAGGAATTATGCCTAGTAATTGATTTATTTGAATGTTAACTTCTAGTTTGTCAAATAATATATCTTTAGTTCTTAATTAAAATGATTGGTGTACCATCCCTCATTGATAATCCAAGGAGATACTTTCACAGTATCCACATGTGAAAATTGAGTTAATAACCACACTAACAATAAACAAGTTTAACTTCTGTCCTAGAACTGCATGACTGCAGCCCAACCTGGACTAATTAATGCATTGTATTGCTTCTGTACCTGACATACCTACCAATTTGCCTAGAAATAGTTTGCACTGCTTTATGCTGTGTAGCCTTTTCTACATTTAATGAGTAGAAATTTCACTTTTTATGCATCAATTAACTGCAAACATCTACAATTCTTGAATTTGCCTTATGAACGATAATACAAGTCCCCAAAATTGAAGATATATGACAATACAAGTCTCCAAAATTCATCCACTTGTGAGCGAAGGGGAAGAGCATCCTTGGTCAGAGGTTTGCCAAGCTTGTAAAGAGGGTTTGAAACTAGAGTTGCTGGGAGAGAGGAACCTCAATTCACCCTACTCCCACCAGTACAATGCAAATACCAGCAATAGATGCCCAGAGCCTGAAGAAGGATAACGAACCAATGTGAGAGCATCTGGAGTACAGGACAAAGGAGTACCAGCCACTTCAGCCAGCATTCCATTTTGTTGGCGGCCCAATTTAAATGCCTCTATGCAAACGCATGTAACATGGCGAATAAACAAGGTAGGAGTAAGAGACGTGCACACCTGCAGGGCTATGATCTTGTTGGCATCAGGGAGACATGGCAGGATAGTTCCTATGACTGCAGTGTTGGAAGGATACAGGCTCTTCAGGAAGGTCACACAGGAAAACCGCGCAGGGGGTATCACTCTCCATGTCAATGGCCAGCATGGAGCTCCCCCTGGGGATGGATGAAGACCCAAACTAGAGCTTATGGATCAGGATTAAAGGGAGAGCAGGGGCAGGTGATGTTACAGTGAGGGTCTGCTACAGGCTACTGGACCAGGAATACCAAGTGGATGAAGTCTCCTACAGACAGATAGTAGCAACCTCATGTTTACAAGCACTGATCCTCATGGCAGACTTGAGGAGGACTGGAGGGGTTGGAGGGACAATACAGCAGGGCATAAGCAATTCAGGAGGTTCCTGGAATGCTTCAATGATAACTTCTTTCTCCAAGTGTTAAAAGAGCCAATGAGGAAAGGTGCCATACTGGACCCTGTTCTTACCAACAAGGAGGGGCTGGTGGGGAATATCAAGCTCAAGGGCAGCCCTGGCTGCAGTGACCATGAGACAATGGAGTTCAAGCACCTTAGGACAGTGAGGAGGGCACATAGTAAGCTTGCTACCCTGGCCTTCAGAAGAGCAGGCTTTGGCCCCTTAAGGGATCTGCTTGGTATAGTACTGTGGGATAAAGCCCTGGAGGGGCGCAAGAAAGCTAGTTAATATTCAAGGATCACTGCCATGAACCACAACAGTGATGCATCCTGAAAAACTCAGGAACTCAGGCAAAAAAGCCAGGAGGCCTGCCTGGGTGTCCAGATGTTCCTGGGCAGATGCAGACACAAAAAGGAAGCCTAGAGAGGATGGAAGCAAGAACAGTACCTTGGGAGGAATACAGGGAAATTGTCTGAGCAACCAGGGACCAGGTCAGGAAAGGTAAAGCATGGATAGAATTAAATCTGGCCAGGGGCATCAAAGGTAAGAAGAAAAGCTTCAATAGGTGTGTTGGTGAGAAAAGGAAGATTAGGAAATATGTGGTCCCTCTCCAGAAGGAAACAGGAGGAAGGAAACACTTTTTGTACTGAAATCTGTTCGACTAGAAAACTGCAACTAATGTTGGTGATGTTTCTACTTTCAAAAAAATAAATCTGTTCTCTCAAGAGGGTTAAAAAACTTAAACTAAAAGAAGAATATGATGACTGTGGTGACTGACTTTATTGACCTGTATATTAATGTTAAATTTAATTATGGATTCAAAATATTAAATCCATATCACCAGATAACTCCACAGAGCAAGAGTTAACAACTGGGCTCTATTGTTAACATACAAAATCACATCCCCTTAATATTCTCATATTGGATCATATGGGATGTTCCATTTACCGCAACAGTCTGGATTTATTGTTGCATTTTTTAAATAAGTGTTTCATCTCACTTGATTTAGAATAAAGGCAACTTTCCCCGAAACAGTTGGTGTTTATAGGTAATTCAAAACAGAATACTCTAGTGTGTTTACTTAATCTTTTATGCTCTTCAACAAAAATGAGCAAGAGTTAATAATGTAAAATTGAGATAATGCTTTATAAACTATGTGATCAGCTTCTTTTAGGTGGATAGTAAGTAATACAGGTACTTCAGTCAGTTCACATAGTTTAATCACTGCTGTTCAGTGAAACAACAGAGAGGAATACCATATCTTCCTTCAGGTGTTAGTCCTTGACCACAGGATGGTTCAACTGACACATAATTAATCAGTTACATACGCATTTTTCAACTCTAACATTTCTTACATTGACATCAAAGGCAATTTACATTAATGTCTCTCATTTTTCAAAGTTTAGCAGTATCCAGGAATTAGCATAGCTTTGATGTTTTTGAACATGGTGGGTTGCTGATTTAATCCTATAGCTTTGAGTAGAAAAGCCAAATAATGAATATTGGACTTGCTGAGGAGTAGAGCAAACCAGAAGTACAATAATTTAGCGTACTAAATTTTATAGTCTCCAGCTACAACTGAGCTCAAAATCCACTTAAATCTCATCCCAAAAAACTTGTAATAACTTGGGGCCTGTAATAACTTGTGTCATGCCATTTTTCAATCAAAAGCAAAATAACAATACAGAGTTGAAATTAGTTATTAAAACAGTGCTTTAGGATGTTTTCAAAAGTGCTTCATGTTTATATGTTCACCTTTTTACCATATTTTAATAGAAGAAAAGGGGAAAAAAAGTAATAGCAATTCCTTTTGCATTCCAATGACCAGTAATTTAATTCATCTGAAAGTCTGTACTGCTGTTTAAGATCAATTGATGGGACTTTAGTCAGCTTGGTAAATTTTATGCTTTGTTACTGATCAACACTTACAACCTGTATATAACACAATATAAGTGGCTTAGTTATATTTTTCCATTTTTACTATTACATGTGAAACGCAGTATTTTTTAATACTACTGTTATTAATTCTTGAAAATATTTATTGTATTAAACGATACAATGTTTTGAGTTTAAACCTGGAAAATTTAGTTGGCAGAGAAATTAAAGATGCAGTACTATTGAAGGCATATTTTTGTCTAGATGAACCACTTATAATTTTTGGCAAAGGAACAAAATAGAATCTATCTTATCTGCCTGACCACATGTCAAAAAAATCCCAACCCCATCATTTGCATAAATACTTTGTTTCCAATATGGAAGCAAACCTGTGTTTTGCCTGGCTGTCTTTCTTCACTGTGAACACATACAAAATAAAGCTGAAAACAGTGAAACTTTGCCTTAATGTGTTGGTACTAGTGAGATCACAGACAGAGGATGTACTGGCAAGGTCTTCCCAAGAGTCCAGAGACACAAGCTTTTGAAAAGTGATATACTCTCCATGCTTGCTCCACCATTTATATTGTCTCTTTTTTTAAGGGAAAAAAATTACCTTCATAATGAAAAACAAAGAGGAAAATAATTTTTTCCAGAGAGTATTTAAACTAGGAAGGTATGATTTTTTTCTTTTAATGGAAGACAGTGAAAAACCTTTATAACGATATCCGCATCACGCAATGATTTACATGTGGTAGATGGATTCCCCCTTACCTCCCCTTTGGCAATTACTGGTTTTGCTTCTGATTTTAGATTTTTTTTTCAGTATCTCAAAAGCTTAGGCAGGACAGGAAGAGCGTTTCTTTTGCTGAGGGAAATCTCTGGATTTTGGTACATTTCTGTAGTTTGTAAATTAATTATTATATTGTTTTTAAGACAGTAGGCTTTTTTTATTCTGTGTAAGTATGCTTCATCTTCCCTTTCATCTGTGCAGGACAGAATTAAAAAAGGGGCCACTGGAAAATTAGTCAACACTCGATGATCCCAAGGGTCTCTTCCAACCTGAATGATTCTATGATTTAAATGTGCCTTTAGCAGGAATAGTCCTAATAACATTGTAAAGATGCCAGTTCTCAATGGAGCCTCCGAAATTATTATGAACCACTCAGTATACCCCAAATTGCTCCAGATGATCAGTAAAAAAAACCAAAAATATCAGTAAAACAGAGCAACATTAATTGAAAATTAATTAAACTTGGCAGGTATATGAACATCACTCTTTCTAGCTTCTTGACAGCCTTTTCAATATACTCAGTCGCAATCCATCATGTAAAACAAACATTTTATACTTCTGGAGAAGATTATCGTTAAGTATTTCAGACAGAATAGAGGTGAAAATAAATGATTCCTATTACCGACGATAGGCATGCACCGTATAGAGAAAAGCCCAAAAGTGAGTGAAGGTGGATGTGTTTCTCCTTAACAGACAAGCAGAGACCATAATTATGATACTGACTGCACCTGTCTCCCTCCCCTTCCAGCCAGGGGGGAATTAAGTCTGTCCCTCCTGGAACCAGGACAACGTGTCTGCATGCTCTGTATTCACTGTGATCTCAACTTTTGTAACCTCGTGTTCTACCAGAAGCACTTGTCAACCATACCAGCTTTCTATGTGTATAATTAATGACTTTGAAGGGCTCACCTAACAGGTACAAAAGATTTATAAAACTCAGCTTTTGTTACCATGCACGTCGCAAATTTCTGTAACAAAGTTTGATGGAAATAAGCAATGTTCTAAATAATATAGCTATTTAAGAAGGGGTCCTGTAAGAGGAAGGGGCAATAAAACATTACAACCTAAAGGTTAAAAACTATTCTGAATTTTATCTTGTTTTTACTACTTAATTCAGGAATAAATTTTCCATAAAATTTAAAGTAGGAAATGGCAATGAAAATTTGATCTTTCAATATTACACATGAAAGATCATCAGCAAATTGCTCATGTTAATGTTCTGATGGATAATCACAGTTAATATGACACTTGCCTTTTATTACAGATATATATAGATGCAGTTATAAAATATTGTTGCAGACATTAATTTTGTGTATTGAAAGAACAACTTTCCAAAACCAAAATATTTAAACTTCTGAACAGTAGAAACAGTAAAATAAATTACACAGCATATAGTCAGGCTGATTAACCCCCTATAAGATAATATTTCCTTTAATTTATTACCTAATATTTAGTCTAATAAAGCACAAGCATATGTTAATTGCCATAAATTATATGAACATCTGTTTTGCACTAAATGACCTTGTAGGATATTTCCTACAGCTTTGACTGATAACCAATGTGCATTTTAAGACAGCAAGGACAAACAAAGTGCATGAAAGAGGTTCATGATGACAACGTAATTTATAAACATGCTGCGTGAGTAACGTGGTGCGCATGCACGATGATGGCACAGTAATATCTGCTTATAGGACATATTTAACAAATCATTGTGCAGTCTATTGCCTTTAGTTTCATGTAAATTGATGGGAAAAATATGCTGACATTGCAGATAGCCTGATTAGGGAGGGATAAATGGGATATGATGTTCAAAGGCAGTCCAACTTGGTAGTACGTGAAAGTCATAGTGTTCTGCAGGTTATTTTCTTCCCAAAATGAGAAACTTAGTGCAATTTACTGAGGTCTCAATAAACTAATCCAGGAAGATATCAAAGAAAGATTTTATCTCTATCCTACCATCATTTATGACAGATAAAGGAATGATCTAATTCATTCTTTATCATTATTTTCATTTGTCTTTAAGAAAACATATTTGCTCTTTTTTGACTTTTCTTTGGGAGGAGGATGGAAATAGGTCAAAGATTTAATTAACAGGAAAACATTAATCCATTTTATTTTTTTTTTTTTGGTTGGGTTGGGTTTTTTGGGGGGGGAATAAAAGAAAAAAAACTAACCTTCTGGGATTCAGATTTCTTCAGGACTCGAACTGTACCTTGTGTTTAATAAACTGAAATAGATAGATTTTTCTCTCTAAGAAAACAAAGATTTCTTTTTATCCAAAGAAGATATGACTGATGAAAAGACATGGGTAGGACAATGCAGATCCACAATTTGGATTTTGAAAAGTGTAATTTTGTCATATCTGTCAACACTAACAGATTTCTACACATATCTATCAAAATAATCTTTCAATGGATATTGTAAATGTTTCGCTTTCCCCTAGACAGCTCTGAACTGGTGGTAGAAGGGAATCAGAATATGGACGAGATGGCAGTCAAAAAGAGTAAATATATTTTCTTAAAATAAGACAAGTGCAAATAATGATAAAGAATAAATTACATCATTCTTTTATCTGTTTATCTAATTTTAAATTTTAAAATAAAAACTTGTTGCTTCCTGAACATGTGAACTAGGGGAGTTCATACCAAGGTCTGTAAGTGTGTATTTTTCTGCACACCTGTAGGAAGATTTTGGCACACCAAGATAAATGTGGAGGCCCAGCCTTGCCTGCAGTTTTCATTATGTTCTTAGTAGCATATGTGCCTGGAGGAAAGGACTGAGTCAAGAGGTTAGTTCACCTCAGAGTTTACCTCAGAAGCTTACCTATTGCATTTGTTCTTGTCTGGATAAAAATGCTAGAAGTCTTCAACATTACCAAATGTGGTTTTTGTGCTGTTTTACTATTTAGCAAGTGTTACTAGCTATTGATGGAGATTATTTAGTGGTTTTGTTCTTGTTTGTTAGAAGTCAAAAGCTGCTGAGTTGACTGAACTTCCTGTGTCCAGCAAATCCTTTTCTGAAAGATATTCTGTGAACCTCTGTTGTCCTTCTCCCAGTGCATTGAGCAGGGGCTTATTCTCAGACACCACATACAAACCTTTACATTGCTGGTGAAACGTAGTTTTTTACACTCCTTATCTATAACCTGGTGGGAACAAGGATGCATGTAACTAGTGGGTATACATGTTCAAAGCCTTGGGAATTCAGATAGTCTGACATTGATCTGGAGCTGACAAAGAGAATAGGTTGAAGTGATGACAGCAAATATCAGAGAAAATAAATAAAAAGAAAGAAAGGAAGGAAGGAGCTTTTGTGAATTTATTTACTTACTTATTATTTTATAATATAATAAATATACATAGGATAACATATTTTATTTAT
>VXBJ01007844.1:103315-134430 GCA_013400055.1 Nycticryphes semicollaris
ATAAAAAGAGCAGTACACAAATCTTTTTTATATAGCATACTTTTAATGGTACCAGAGAGACAAAAAATACTTAGTAATTTGCTTTGAAGAATTTGAAACTTGTGATTCTTTTCTTTTCTTTCCTCTCATCTCCCATTTCTCCCCAGGAATAAAAGAAGGAAGCTGCCTGCCAGCCAACACCACTGTCATCATCATAGATATGACTCAAGAACAGCAAAAAATGAAGGACTAATATCATTAATGCTCATTAAAAATGAATTTCTGAGATGTCCTCAGTAATTACAACTAGTAGCAGACAAAATAACTTGGGTATTTTCAAACGATGTCATGTCATTGATGCCCTATTTTATTCCCTGGTTGCCACACAACATGATGTTTTTCTTGTGTTTCATTTAAGTGTTATCTTATGTTTCTCACTTGCATCCAGAAGGAGAGTGAGAAAGTCTAAATTCTCAGCCTTGTGTGTATATATATTTACACATACATATGTACACGATATTAATTCTTAATTATAAATAATTATTTATATTATACATAGTTATTTTTTTATGTGTCCATATTAATCTACATAAATCTTCTTAAGGACAATAAAGGTTCTAGAAACTGAAATTTACCAGAAAATAACAATGCTCAGCAGTGCAATGAACATAGATTGTCACAGCAAGCAATTAACTTCTCTCTCTTGTTGGTCCAGAAGCTTTATTTCCCATGCTGTCAAGATTCTTTCCTTGAAATTTCTTGCAGTTGCTGTTTTACCATATGTTAAGGCAATGAGCTAGTGATACCTACTAGCTTTTCAGATGCTATCACATGGCTAATGAAATTTTGTTATAAAACCAGAGATGTGCAATATAATGGCAGGTATTTATATCTGCATGTTGTTTTCTGTTGAAAAAAAAAAAAGGAATTTAAGAAGTTTGATTAAATCATTACCTGAGAAAAGGAAAAGAATCAAATTACAATTGTGGCTTAAATAATTGCTAAATTTTGCCTGCATTCAGTTATGAAAATAAAAGTGAGTATCTTTATGTTGGTTGTATCATGAGATGCTTGCAATGAGTTGTCCAAACCAAAGTTGACTGTGATTATTTTTTTCTTATAACAATTTTACATGATACTTTCAAATCTGGCAATGTGTTATATGCTAATATTTTTAATCTAAATTCTTTCTTTCTTAAATAGAATGTTTATTTGGCATCCATTTGATTTTACATACATTTGCTCCTGATTCTTGAAAACAGCTATTGATAATTGACAAGGACCCTTCTTAACATTTGAAGAAAATTAAATTTCTTTCCTTTTCACCCCCAAAAAATTGCTTTATGTGTAAGCTAGGCTTGACGTATCTCTATATAACAGTGATTTCAAATACAATAATTGATAGCTTGAGCCGCATGAAATTCGTCTTTGTAATGGTGAAATTATTTGATCAGTGAGGATAAGACCCGGAAGATATTTGCTGAAGTGATGTACAAACATCCTGCTGCACACAAAAAAACATACCAGTTGGGAATCTCACTTACAGACATTGTTTTAAGTGTCTGAGTTTTGGTGTTGGGTTGTTTTTTTNTTTAACTTCTATTTCAGGACCTAGAACCTATGAAGCGTTACTTCATTGTATCTGGACTGCTTCTGGAAAGACAAGAAGGTTTTTTTACTTTTTCTTTATACCAATGTGACTAATCAGTGTACTGGGATAAGATCACCCTGAACAATCTGATTAAAAGCATTTACATACGTAATTTCTTTTAGTTTGTTATGCCTAATTACACAGTTGTTTCACAGAGAACTTAACAAGAATAGGTGGCTAAATATGGTGGAGGGAAGAGGTGAAAAGTTTGTTTCTGTTTTGTTATTGGTAATTAAAAAAATCACTAACCATAAAGTATGTCTCTGACTAATGTTTATAATTATTTTCTGCTAAAATTGGGATGAGACAATATGTTAGAACTACCAAGTAAAACATTATAGTATTCATATTCTGAGGGATAAGGTCAATATAATCTCAAAAAGACAAAGTAAATATTGTTCCCTCCCCTGCATTATCCACGTTCATTTCCAAGGTCAATAGTTGACCCATAACAATCAGCAGAGCTGAATTTCCTTCCGCAAAGTAAGCAATGTGACTTAGAAACTGTGTTTTCGAGCTGCTGCATAGTTTTGATGATATTCCATTGTAAATATTTACCAATTACTCATTGTTAATACTTTCAAATAAAGTAAAACTTTCAAGAGAAATTTAAAGTAAGTTTGGAGGAAGGCTTCAAAGCAGTCTTCCTTCTTCAAGAAATATTATTTCACTTTTGGAAAGTCTTTGAATTAACTTTTCATGAGGTCTATGAAGAAAGAGAGAACACATTCACATGAATATCAATAAATATTCTCTGATCATTTAACATCGTGTCTGCTCCAGAAAATCTCCCTTCTCTAAAGGAGACTACAAAGCCTTGATGCATGTTTGTAGAAACATAGATTAGGCTCATAAATGTGGTGAGATAACAACAATCTGTGATGCTGATAGTTGGCTTCCAGTGCGATAAAAATAGACACTAAAGGCATCAAAAAAAAACCAGGACATTTAACAAAATATGCCATCAAGGGAAAGGATTCATGGTCTCAGTTCTAAACTCTGTTGAAATGTTTAATGTTGAATAAAAAGAGCAGTACACAAATCTTTTTTATATAGCATACTTTTAATGGTACCAGAGAGACAAAAAATACTTAGTAATTTGCTTTGAAGAATTTGAAACTTGTGATTCTTTTCTTTTCTTTCCTCTCATCTCCCATTTCTCCCCAGGAATAAAAGAAGGAAGCTGCCTGCCAGCCAACACCACTGTCATCATCATAGATATGACTCAAGAACAGCAAAAAATGAAGGACTAATATCATTAATGCTCATTAAAAATGAATTTCTGAGATGTCCTCAGTAATTACAACTAGTAGCAGACAAAATAACTTGGGTATTTTCAAACGATGTCATGTCATTGATGCCCTATTTTATTCCCTGGTTGCCACACAACATGATGTTTTTCTTGTGTTTCATTTAAGTGTTATCTTATGTTTCTCACTTGCATCCAGAAGGAGAGTGAGAAAGTCTAAATTCTCAGCCTTGTGTGTATATATATTTACACATACATATGTACACGATATTAATTCTTAATTATAAATAATTATTTATATTATACATAGTTATTTTTTTATGTGTCCATATTAATCTACATAAATCTTCTTAAGGACAATAAAGGTTCTAGAAACTGAAATTTACCAGAAAATAACAATGCTCAGCAGTGCAATGAACATAGATTGTCACAGCAAGCAATTAACTTCTCTCTCTTGTTGGTCCAGAAGCTTTATTTCCCATGCTGTCAAGATTCTTTCCTTGAAATTTCTTGCAGTTGCTGTTTTACCNCTGGCAATGTGTTATATGCTAATATTTTTAATCTAAATTCTTTCTTTCTTAAATAGAATGTTTATTTGGCATCCATTTGATTTTACATACATTTGCTCCTGATTCTTGAAAACAGCTATTGATAATTGACAAGGACCCTTCTTAACATTTGAAGAAAATTAAATTTCTTTCCTTTTCACCCCCAAAAAATTGCTTTATGTGTAAGCTAGGCTTGACGTATCTCTATATAACAGTGATTTCAAATACAATAATTGATAGCTTGAGCCGCATGAAATTCGTCTTTGTAATGGTGAAATTATTTGATCAGTGAGGATAAGACCCGGAAGATATTTGCTGAAGTGATGTACAAACATCCTGCTGCACACAAAAAAACATACCAGTTGGGAATCTCACTTACAGACATTGTTTTAAGTGTCTGAGTTTTGGTGTTGGGTTGTTTTTTTTTTCTTTTTGTAAAAGTATTTAAATATAATGTGCTATTTTTTAGAGTAGGATTTTTAAATTAATCCCATTCTTTATAGCCTAGCATTTCCCCCTCCCTAAAATTATGTTTATTACTCATTTTATTGCTCTTCTCGATGCAGATCATGCCAAATCTTTCCTTTCTCAACTCAAGTCTGCTGCAGTTTAAAGAAGTGCTTTATTATTTTTCAGACATTATTACAGCCTTCTTAGTATAGTTCAATCAACAATACATATATTTGAAATATTTAGGAAAATAAGGGGTACATTTTGACTTGTTGCTCTGGGCTTTTAGATGTGTGTGTTTATATATATATGTATGTATTTTATATATATATCTCCATGTGTGTATATATATGTATGTGTAGGTTAAATCCAGAGACTGCATATTTAAATTCCTGTAATAAGTTTTTCTGAAATATTTGTATGTGCATTGCAGTTTAAAATATATGTAGAAACTATAAAACATAACTGCAATGAGTACTTATGAGTAGTCATAAAGAGCACACTTTTTCCATAATAGATAGATTAGTTTAGGCAAAGGCTCCTGAGCAGTATAATGCTCAGGAGTTGAAGACAGTTAAATTATCTGTAATTTAGTGTAGTTGATGATTTTGCAGACTTGTGATCCAGAGTGTTTCACTATGTCCTAAATAGCTTCAGGATTACTCCAACCATACCTCTGCGGATACAAGATTTCAGCTTTATTTGAAAAATGCTTCAATAGAAGGTAATATAACATTATTTTATAAGTAGTAAAGATCTGTGAAGTAGTTAAGCCTGTTAAGATAACAGAAAATAGCATATCTCATGTTCAAACTGTGATATATTTCAATCTCTCATTCAACAATTCCAAAATCCATCCATTCATTTCATTTTTCAAGGATGAAGGATAAAGTGTAGATACGTAGTTTTATAACACTTAAAAACGTTGAACCTTTAAAAGAAGACCAGCACAGCTATCAAAATAAAGGTTGACACAATAAGCATTCAGTGAAGTGAAGAGTAATCTATTGTGATCCACCCTTTCAAACACATTTTCTGAACTAATACAGTTTTGTACAAATGTGTAAAATGATAACTTTGACTTCATGTTCTCTAGGCAAAAATCGTCAAAACCGACAACATGTATTCAGATTTGAGAGAAATTTCTGTCTAGCAATATTTACAAATCTTTTATGTACTTTTCTGTAGGCTTTACAGTGAAGTAAGGGTAGGTCTGCATTCTAAAATATTCACCTAAATTTTCTTTTTTTGGGCGACTGATTTTCTGTTGTGTCACTGAAATAAGCCACTGCAAAGTGTCATCTAATGAGGTAAAAATGATGTGTCTTGTCCCTTCCTTTCCCTTCCCTTCTTAACAAGCAGTATCAAATTAGCTTAGACTATTTTAAGGAGCGCTTAAAAAGATGAATACAGAATAAAATAACTACTTGTTGAAATGGTGAAAAATAGTTACATAGTAAAACAAGGGACTTAATTCTCCATTTTTTCACAGATGGACTTATTTTGTTCTTTCTTTCCGTTATTTATTTCACTATAGCTTGAAACAATTATTAGTTTTATTAGAGAAAAAATACTGAAAATGAATGAAGGAAAACATTCTCTTGATGGTATAAAGTCACTACAAGCTCCAGCAAAATATCTTTTTTCCTGTGATGGGTTCTTTTACATTTTCAATATTGTGCCTAGCACAATTTGCATAAAATAACAATAGCAGGAAAGGTTAAATTTAGTAAATATAAAGAAAATTCACTTAGATGAAGCTGAAATAATTATGTCTTTGTATTGCTAGCTCAAACAAAACAGGTAGAGAGGAGATTTCTTCTGACATCTGGCTGCAAATGCAGTTGTTTACAAACTTTTCAGCATTATGGTTCTCATAAGTACACAGTTTCTAAAATAAAAATACTGACCCTTTTCAGCGTTTCTTGTGTTGTTTTATTGTGGTTTTCTTTTCGTAATCACAAATTCTGAAGCTTCCTCTCTAACTGCATCACCTTCAGATGAGATTAATAGATTGTTTTACAATTAAACACATGAAACCATCTATTGGGAGAGACATTTTGAAGACTTTTTTACAACAGTAGCTAAAATTGCATAAAGAATATTTAATTTGCCAAAAAAGAGGGGAAAAAAGTATAGATTATTATGGATGAAAGCCTCAAAAAATTGGGATGAACTTATGCTGTAGAAATGCCTTAGAAAAGATATGTAAGTGGAGTCTGTTTTGAGTATAAGAACAAAGCTTAGCAAAATGTTTGCATTTTAGTTCTACTTCTTAAGTTTTTCATTCCTGTTGAAGAACCTCAGTTTTATTCTTTTAATTCAGATAATTTAATGATTTTAATGGGTGTTTGAAAGTATAAACATTTCCTTCTCCTTAAGGCTATCCCACAAAAACCTGCAAGTTCCTTTCTACTTAGCTGCCAAAATCAGTTTTCAAAGCTAATATTCTGATGCTTTTAAGAATGAATATTCTCACTGGCAAATATTATTTGTGTCTAGTCATNGGAAGGGAAGGGAAGGGGGAAAGGGGAAAGAAAGGAAAGGAAAGAGAGGAAGCTTTGAAACTGAGGGAAGTATTTGGAAAGGAATTTTATGGTGGATCCTGCATGCCAGGATCTCCCCTTGGATAGGGATGCAGTGGTAGGCTGTATAGATCGTATGGACTATTGAGTATTGGAGGGAGGTAGCTTGACTGCTCCAAAACCAAGATCAATCATGTAGATGTTAACTGTGGGTACTCCAGGAACATGGCCACAGAGCAAAGGAAGAACAACCCATGCTAACTATTTAGATATAGCTACAACACAGCTCAGCTGTAACAAGGATGTCTGCCCTCACTGGTGCTTCAGAATGAAATCTATTTTATACCTCTTGAAATGCAAGAAATTTAAATAAGGTGCAAATAGAACTAGGATATTATAGATCAATTACATAAATAATTCAAAATGAAGAGGTTCTTTCTCCATTATTTAAATATATTTTTATTTGAGCATATTGCACTGTTGAAATGCATATTTGACTATACTCTGTAATAAATACACTCCTCTGTAAACTCTTCCCCTTGTCTTTCTTTCCTGATGCTGAATATCTCATATTTTCAGCCTTGTAGGGACTTCTTTTTATTCACTGAACTCTGTAGTGTAATTGCCAATGGCTCACAAATATCTTATGTTTTCAGTTCTGAAACAAGTTATTTTTGCTCCTGGAGGTTTATTAGTTTTGGGCTTCATAGTTTAATTTATTAGCTTTGCCTCAGTAACCCTGCAGCTACCAAGGAAAGCAACTTATTGTTAGTATCAAATGGTGCACTGTTAGCATCCTTCTCCTAATCTTATTTATAAGGAATTTACATAACCAAACCACATATAAATACTGAGATTTTAAACTATTACTGTTAGACCCAAAAAATTTAATTACCCCAAACCTACAAGAATAAACCAAAATTGCATCCCAAATGCATTTGATTATGTCTACTTAATTTGAGATATATAATATGAAACCTCTTATTTGCAGATTTAAGATATCACCTCAGAGCTGCACTTGTTAAGAAAGTATAATTAACGTGTGGAAGAAAACTAGCATGTGAGATGTAAAGATAAACACTTAACATCAGTAGCATGAAAACCATGGTTTTGAACATATACATTGGACATATATTTGTAATCCTACAGAAATTTGGTCTTCACTTTACAAAGCTTTTAAACGCTCGTTTAAATAGTCTAAACAAAATTTCTTAATTGGAATGCAGGCAAGTAGTTACCTTCTTTGATGAATTATGAGTTTATTAGAAATTTTTTTTTTCTTTTTCGTAATTGTAAGACTGCAATTGAACATCTTGAAGCCAGAAGGGAGGGAGGGAACATTGAACTAAGCTCAAGCTTGGGTAAAATGCATTGGAAATGAAAACCACCCTTTATTGTTGTAAAAAATTTATAACATTATTTTTACTAGTTGGATTTTTAAGAAAGGAAAAAGGTATTTCCTCTCCCATCTCCCATCCAATCTTTTGAAGCAGTATACTGTATTTTCTCCTGAAAAAAAAAAAAAAACCAAACCAAGGGATGGGGTTGGGGATGTGGAATAAAACTTTGAATTTCTTTCACAGGCAGATGTTCACTAAAAAAATTACAAGAAAAACAGATTTTTTTTTAAATATTATTTTAACTGATTTTATTTCTACTAAGAAATCCTATGAGTTTTTTCCCCTTCTTACACTGCTTTTCATGTATTTTACCAAAAAAAACCCACCAAAACCCATCTGTTATTTAAAATATGTGAATGGAAATGAAAAGTTTGTGGCAATCTCTAATCAAATAGAGATTATTTTACTGTGTTCTAAATGCATATGTCATATTACTTATGTAATCCCTAGCATGATCTTATAATTTGCATATACTTTTCTTCTTATTGTTAACATTACTTCAGTTTTGTGACATTGACAGTAGGCTCAACGTGAGTCAGTAGCGTGCCCTGGCAGGAAAAAGGGCAAGATCCTGGGGTGTATCAAACATACTATAACCAGACAGTCAATAGAGATGATTATCACAGAATCTTCATGGTTGGAAAGGACCTCTGAAATCATTGATTCCAACCATACACACACAAAAACCCCTACAAACCCACTAGAGTGTGCCCTGAAGTGCCACATCTACACATTTCTTAAATACCTCCAGGGATTGTGACTCAACCACCTCCCTGGGCAGGCCATTCCAATGCCTGAACACTCTTTCAATAACGTTATTCTTCCTTCTAATCTAAACTTCTCCTGCTGCAACTTAAGACCATTTCCTCTGGTTCTGTCATTATTCACTTGGGAGAAGAGGCCAATACCCAGTTCTCTACAACCTCTTTTCAGGTAGATGTAGAGGGCAATGAGGTCTCCTTTCAGCCTCCTCTTCTCCAAACTAACCATGCCCAGTTGCCTCAGCGTGTTGTCATAGGACTTCTTCTCTAGACCCTACTGTATTTGGTTGGTGCACGAATCACCTTGAATCACCTCGAGTGATGTGTTCAGTTCTAGGCCCCACAATTTAAGAAGGATTTGAAGGTTCTTGAATCATCCAAAGGAGGGCAACAAAGCTGGGGAAAAGGCTGGAAAGAATGTCCCATGAGGAGTAGCTGGGAACTTTGAACTTGTCTACTTTGGATAAAAAAAAGGCTGAGGTGTGACTGCATTGTTCTCTACAGCTTCCTCAGGATGGGGAGAGGTAGGTAGTGATCTCTTCTGTCTGGGATCCAAAGATAGGACATACAGGAATAATATAAAACTGTGCTGGGAAGGTTCAAACTGGACATTAGGAAGCATTTCTTTGCCTAGAGGGTGGTCAAACACTTGAGCAGATTTCCTAGAGAGGTGGTCAATGTCCCAAGCTTGTCAGTGTTTGAGAGCCAATAGGAAAATGCCCTTAACAACATCCTTTAGCTTTTGGTCTGCCTTGAATTGCTCAGGCAGTTGGACTAGATGACCATTCCAGCTGAAACAGTCTATTATATTCTATCACAACGTTAGGATATGCAAAGGTAATTGTGGTGTGGCTTTATATGACATATGATAGATTATGATTGTTGATCTTTCTTGGCTTTTTTAATTTTGTCTGTTTTAAAGTTAAACCACAAGGGAAAAAGAATCACCCCACCTCCACACACACAAAAAAAAAAAAAAAAAAAAAGGATTTGTCAAAGGAAACCATCGTGTCTGTTGGTTCCTGCAAGTTGTCATTATCTTTCAGAGGTTAAATTACCTATAATTTCTACCACAAGGAATCAATTTTAGATTACAATATCCTGATACAGTTTATCAATTTGACAACTTGATTTTTTTTATACATTGGTCTGCTTCTGATGATCTTAAGCTCCTTTAAATTAAAACTCTGTATATGTCCAGTGATAACTCCCATCTATTACTGCAAAGCCAGCAACATGTCAGACTGATTGTCTATTAAAATACACCAATCATTAAAATTCAGGGGAAATTCCTATCTATTTTACATGCATTGTAAACCTTATTATTATCAAAGTGGCATGATTCATTCACTGTTGGAATAACTATTACAGGGAGTGTACGGTTTGTGATTAAAAATGACAGATAGGGCAGCATATATCATTGAATATTGACTTTGTGAGGTTTGAAGATTGATGTGTGGAGGATTTCAAAATAGTCTATTAATAAAAAAGGATTTCTTTCTCCCATGGTAGAGCCATAGGAAAGTAGGAGACAGGGAAGGTCAATGTGACATTGACAATCTTTTTAAGTAGAAGTCTGCTGAAATAAAATACAAGTTACTCCATTAAATAGAAACTCTTGATTTAGAAACCTCGTACAGGGGTTGAAGGAAGTGAAGATTACAGACTTTATCTTTTACTGAAGAAATCCATGTGTAGCATGTTTGTTATTCACAACTAAAATACATTAAAAAAAAAAAGATGTAGACCTTGCTAAACTAGTAGAAAGTTTTAAAAAAAAAATGAAAGAGTCAAGGATACCTAAAATGCATACTGTGACTCATAACTAGGAAAGAAATTAATTTGTAAGCCTTGTAATTGTTTGTTTTTTGTTTTTTTTAACTTGTAGAAGAATACACTTTCTATAAGGAAGGGGCAAAAAAAAAAACATCCTCTGATCTTAACTGAAGTATTGCAAGAAGGTCCAGTGTGTAGTACATTTTTATCAACCAGAATGAAAATGTTTAGCTATCTCTTGGCAAGAGATATTATGTATGTCAAGAAAATGTTATTACTTCAGATTCTACTGAAAAAGTAGGTCTGTGTTTATTTTCTTTTTATAGCTATTTGATCAAGTGCTTGTACTATTCATCCAACTAGAGTACTCATATGAAAGTTTTATCAAAATTCTTTCCTTTGTCCATGGTATTTTGAGGTGGATTTTTTCACAACATTATAGGAAAATAAGTAGATGTACTGGGGCTAGTGATTTCAAAACTAAATTGCCCATAGATGGTTTAGTGACTTGTTGACAGTGATAAGTGTTCAGGATCAAAGTTGTGCTGAAGAGTAGCCTGAGCTTTAAAACAGGGAACAAATGGAAAATAAAAGCACAGACTGCTGTGGGGAATATTGGTTAGATGTTGCCTACGTAGCACAAAACACACTAACCAAAGATACTTCGAAAACCAGACGTAGAATTGTTGTCTTTCACAGAAATCCTAATACACAAAAGATCTAATGGGGGAATTACTTCAGGCATTTGTTACTTAAGGTTCTACATACTCCTTCAGTGCTCTGACCCTATTTTTCATATGACTGTGTTCTAATTTGGTTAGTGGAATGCTATGGATTAGAAGAAACAAATAAAAAACATCCTTCCTCTCACCACATTCAGCCGAGACTCAGGCATGCAGTTTGCAGGTGTGGGCAACCTTCTTTGCTAGCTCTTTGGATGACTGTTGAGAATGTGGGGAGATTTTCAAGAATGATTGTGGTGCTCCAATACTGTTTTTTTTTTTATTTCAAGTGCTTTTGAAATAATTTCTACTTATATTTTTTATAAAGCAGCAGATATTTTTCTCTTAAGCATAAAGCATAATTTTCTAAAGGCAAAGCTGCCTTTTACTCTAGGTAACTATGTACTTATTTAAGGATTCCTACTATCCACTTAAAGCTTAAGGCATTCTTTGGTGAAAAATTAAGCAAAGGATTAATTAGATTTAAGCCAAACTATATCTGTCAATTAATTTGCAGTCTTTGTCATCTCTAGAAGATCATATATTCAGAATCTGTTAGGGACATTTTCCCTTATTTGCCTGAAATTGTATGTTAAATTGAAATTAATTTGCAAACATATAATTTTGACTGCTAGGCTAATGAAGAAGAGAAGAATAGATTCTAAAAATTTAAATCATAACTTCCTTCTTTTTTTGCTAATGGGAGTAGCGAAACAGTTAAGACAAAAAGTCTGGAGTATATCTCAGATGGATACAACAAGTTTTATATATTTGACTTTTCTTTCCTCTTTATTTCACAACATTCACTAATAGTGTTAAATTCGCAGTAAGTTTCGTGTCTTCTCATGCAGTAATGCTCAGGATATTAGGTCATGAACTTCCTCCACACTGTTAACAGGAGAAACCACTCTTGGTATTATATAAGGGCAGTCAGCTCAGGTACAAGCAGTACAAATATTGTGTAAATAATGTATTTTCCTTATCTAGAATCAAATTATGGTATTTCTTTGAGATATTTTACTTCTTTTCTCTTTTTTTTTTTTTTTTGTAAACTGTGACATATTAATGTACATAATACAGATGCTATTTTATATATATATTATCATGTAGATGCTTCATAAATACTATGCTGTAGATTTTATTTTGTCTTTGCTGCAGTTTTATCTTCTGCTTTTCAAGCTCTAAAATTATGGCAACAAAAGAGAGGGTCCTTTGAAAACATCTGTGCTTTCATTTGCTGAGTGTTTTCTGTTGGTTGTTCATGTGGTACAGAGTGTGACTTGTGTGTTAAAATTCCTACTTGCATACTCAAATGTTAATTAAAAAAAAAGGATATTGAGTTTGGGCTCCTATTGAGACTATTAAATATAACAGAATCTAAAGTACAATACTATTCTCTGAAAGTAGACTAGAAATCTCAAGGACCTGAAACAAAGCCACTAGTTGACTTGAGCAGAAGTAACACTTTTTAGAGGGTCTTTAAGCCTAAAATTGCTAAATGACTTTGCTCTTCCTCGGGAGTTCTAATGAAAGTGGCTGGAAAACTTTTGAAACTTACCTTAGCTGCTCTTTTCAAAATCACTTACAATTTAATGGTCTCCAAACCTCTTATATGGCAGAGCTGAAAATGACAAGTTTCTCAAAGAAGAACGCTAATTCAATGTGATAGCATAATCTAAAAGCAAACTAAGCTGACATAGTAATTATCAGCTAAGATATCAGAGAGCCAGCTTGTTGACAGTCTTGTTCCAGCAGATGAAGAAGAGAGTAAGCAGGAAAAAGCTCCAAATCTGCTATAATCATCAGTTTGAGGTGCAAAAAGGAAGAAAAAGTGGCTGGAAATGAGAGCATCAGTAATTTGCATTGTCAGCGTGGAGCAGAGTTGTCAAGAAAAACTTGGCACTAACCACATCCAGAAATAGTCTGGGCTGTTGTCTCCTCAGAGCTGTAATTCTGGTCACAGGCAGCATAGCCTTAGGCAAGTCTTCCTCCTCTGCTCCTCAGCGGAAAGTTTTGAAAGATAGCCAGCCAGGATTGAGTCAGACAGCCAAATATGAAGAAGATTGTAAACTATTGCAGGAAACTTGGGTTGCTACTTCCAGGTCTCAGCAAAATTGTTTGCAGGAATGTAAAGTTCATGCAAGGATGTTAAGAGTATAGTTGGGAGTAGTGAGAAAAAACTCCCGAAAAATAAATACTTGTTAATATGTGTTCAATAGAAAACTGCTGTTTAGATTTGATTCACTGATTAATTGCATTATTATTAACTATATGATCTTGAATGTAATTTAATAGGTTCAGTAAAAATGCAGTGTATTGAATGTGATTATGTTATTCCATAGTCACAAATCAAAGGCAAGTGTATTCAGAAAAATCATGAGGCTCCATTACCTTTTCAGCATTTTTGGTTAAAATATGTTATTAAAATGAAACAAAGGTTGCCATATGAAAAAACGAAAGCAAGCAATATTTATCTTGAAAGTGCTGTTACCAGCATGTGGACTTTTTAAAAATATTATCAATGATTCCTCTGATCACAGTGAACAATAACCAGTAGTACATACTTTGGGAAGACTTCAGTAATTTTTGCAGTATGCAGATTTATGCTATCTGGTAGACTATATCTCAGATTTGTAACATATCATCAGCTGTGCTGATGTGTCCGTATTACACAGAGAACCCTTCTGTGGAATCTTAATTTCAGGGATTAATAGAAAGCCCTGGAAGTCTAAAATTTGGATACTCCTCAATGAACAGGTAAACACTGCTGTGAATATAACTTTTACAAACTTTTAGTTGATCTTCAAAGAATGCTTGTTTACCGAGGAAAGGATGCTTATTGCATTGTTATTGATGCACTGTGAATTAAAAATAAGCCCTAGGCACTACACCAGCTATTACAAGGCAATGATACGACATCAACAAATGTATTTTATTGTATGTTGATATTCATGTAGGAAATAAAGATTTGAAGAGATGAGAGATATTGCAAAAAATCTTTTTTGTCTCAGTTATTAAAGCAAGAAATATGAAGTCAATATAAGCATGTAGATATGTAAATTTTTATGTGGGTTAACTTTATGTTTGCTTTTAATGAAAGTACTACTACTAATCAAAACAGCTGGTGAATTTGTTTTGTACAATAAACTTGCATTCACATGATAAGGAACATGACTGCTTTTCTATTGGGTTAAGTAGTGAAACTGATCCTCTCTCTTTGTTGGAAAACATGAGTTTGAGAAGCATTTTAATTCAGAAAGCAGTGTAAACTAGAAGGTGAAAATGGGAATAAAGTCGACAAAACAAATCTGGTTATAAACTGCTGTAAAATTTACAAATGTCCTGCTAACGAGAGAGATAAAGGCTGAAATAATCCAACAGGAAAATTAAGCCCTGTCTTATTCTCTAATAACAATGGAAGAGTTAAAAAAAAATCAGAACTGTCCAGGACTATATTTGACAAGAGCAATGAAATGAACCCAAACTTATGATGGTAGTATGGACACATTTTTTTACTCTCATTATGTTAATTTTGCCCGTTACTACTTTCCCTATCCCCACAAGCATTCATGCACATATGTTTTCCCTATTTCTTTCATCACCCTCAACAATTGCAAACATAATATATTCAAGGACTTGATAATCTGCATGCAAATGCAATAATATTGTGATTGTATTGCTAGTAACAGTCGCTGTCTATGGAATAACGGTTGCACAAGTTCAACTTGTAATTATCTAGCAAGCTGCTGTCTATATGGTGTCTCAGGATTTTTCAGCTGTACCTTATAGGTACAGCACATTTGGCACAATTTTACTGAATTCTGAATTGTCACTGAGTCAGGGTCCCATCTGAAAAGGTTTCTTAAGCAGATGTTTAGACACATCCTGGGGGTAAGACGGTTCAATACAATGAGTACCGAGGAGAGTGAAGAGATATATGTCAAATTCCATTGCACCTGAAAAGAATTTCCATTACAGTGCTGTTTGGTTGCATGAAATGGATTAAAGGGAGTATAAAAATAAGCTGCATTCCATGAGACTTTGAAACATTGCATTCACCTAGAAGATAGAACCGTTGATATATATTGGGACTTGCCATCAGAAACAAATGTATTAGCATTAAAAACTGGTGTTTCAAATGCCAGGCACATGCCCAGGAAATAACTGAGAATTTGCATCAGCGAGAAGAAAACTGCAGTTATTTGATTGTGAAAAGAAAAAAAACTGCAGCTAACAACAACAAAAAAAAAATCATATATAAACCTCAGAAAGCATCATTTCTCACAATTCTCAGGAGTTAGCAATAAGAGTCAAGGAAAGCTGAGAACTATGATGATTCCAGCGATAGCAAAGAAACTGCTTACATTGGCAGGGTGTAGGACAATCACAACCTACACAAAAGAGATCTTTACAAGGCCATGTATGTCATTTTGTTTCCCTTCTAAAGCCTTGGTAGTCAGTCTTTGTACCAATTTTCTTAGATAGATACTTACGACTGGAATCTCACGGTTTTTAGTTCCTGCTTTATTCTGCTTGGGCCTTCTCATTGATGCTGTGTGATCTGCTGAATTATGTTCAGGACTTGCAGACTACATTCTTGTATAGCTCAGGTCATCAAGTAACATACATTTTCCCTGGCACTTGTCCCAATATTATGCAATGAAAGCATGTTCCAGAAAAGTATCACTCTTGCTTTGAAGAAACTCTGTTTTTAAAAAATGGATTTCATAGTAATTCCCAGGTAGTTTCCTTTCTGTAGATAAATTACTTATTTTAAAAGAAATGTGTATTTATTACCTATTTCTATCTTCAAGCCTTTGATTGATCCTTGCTAAGCCTTGTTCTCCTAGACTAAAGAGTTTTCTACCATTTGCTGTTTTCTCCTCATGAAGGCACTTCAAGCTATGATGAAGTCACCTGTCCTCTTTTTCATAAACTAGATCTACTGAGCACTCATGAAAAGAAAAAGAAATAACTCTAAAGCAGAGATCCAAGCTGGTATATTTCAAGTTTGATGATACTGGCAATCTAAAACAGCGTCTTCTAATAGGAAGTGTCAAACTACCTTATCATTTCTGCTTATAATTTGACAACTAGTAAAGTACAATTGATAGCCTCTAGAAATAACTTTCCCATACATGATCACAAGTGAATTGGGTTAATACTAAACTTGAACACTGGGATTTTAATTTCCTGACTTTCACACATTTAATTTCCGAAACAATTATGGTTGGTTATGTACTTCTTTTTGTATATGCCTTTTCATTCTAGTACCAAAGGATATATTTTTAACAAAATATAAACAATTCTATGAATGCTAGAGTAGCAATATATATCTATTTTGTCCATTTGAATGGTTACTAATAAAACGAGGGAAAGATTGTAATTCTTATCACGGTCCCAGAAGTGCTGCAATGTAGTATTTCTGTAACTGAAGTAGCTGAATGCCTGAGGTGTATTAAAATAACTTATAGTGATAAAAATAAGGCATTTTGCAGAGGTGGCTGAAATCCCAGCATACATAACGATAAGAAAGGAATGGATTATTACTGCATCATGTGGTCAGGTGAATGCTTTGCAGTATTTCTGGAGGCAAGTCAGAAATGTTTAGGGTACCTGTTCTGATAATTCCAAACCTCCATTTCCTACCAGAAAGTGGGATATGAACGTTAGCATCAGCACAGATTTGATCCCTTGTCCTGCAATTACTTATTGATGTATTCCACTTCTTTAATCTATAAAAATAAACAAGTTCAAAGGTAATTGTCATGTTTAACCATTACAAAAAAAACCCGACACTGTATTCTTTTCCCATCTCATTAAGTCATCATTTAGTAATGACTATTACTAATCTCAAACTGAATGGTTTTTTCCACATTTTTTTCTTTTGTTTTGTTTTCAGTTGTGGTACTTGTACTTATGGAAGAAGCTAGGCCTTAATATCCTAGTTTGTAATTACAAATCATGACTCTTGCATAATTGCTATATCCAGTGCAAGTTTCTGAAACAAATGAGGCAAAACTTACCCAGAAAGAAAATGATATTTGTTACAGTTATCAGCCACAAAGGGAATGAGTTGATTGAGTAGATCTTAGAAATGCTTAAAAATTATACCTACAGGCAGAGAGCAGGCCACCTACATACTGTGGCTAATTCACTTGGCTCATTTTAAATTTCTGCAATGCTCTGGGGAGAATATGTCTTTCAGAATGGTCTTACAGTTATTTAATTGGGCCAGGCAGATTCCAAGTGACTCGCAATGGGGAACTGATTATAATATTTCTCATTGGGTATGAATGTAATTTTGCAGTAACACCCCAAGCATCACTGATTGCAAAGTCTCAAGTTCATATTCTTTGATGTAAAATCAAGTAGTTATAAACAGTGCTAGTCTTGAAGGTGATATTTCAAACCATAACATCTGTGGGACAGGTATTTTTATTATTCTAATCTGTATTCAGTTTATGTTTAATCCTAATATGTTTTTAATAAGTACTTTTAATGAGACTGATGGTTAGCAAGCACAGGCTAGAGCTTACAGATATGTGTCATTAAAAAAAGTAATGCAGACTAGATTTTACATTATTTGTAAAGTCAAAATTTCCATTTAGTGCTGCATGACTTCACAAGAGAATTTGCAAGGGGAAGTCAGACTTCATGACAATGGGGAACTGCCTTTTTGTGGGGTTTGGGTATTGACTGTGTTTTATTTCGAGGCACTAAGAAAAGGGAACACGCAACCTCTCTCACGGTCTTCATAACATGTAAGAACTTTAGATGAGGAATCACTAAAAACACATTATCAGCTGGGTGCCCCAAACCTGTTCCCCTGGATAGATTTCTCCCTTGATTCCCTGCAGTACTCCAAGTCTTTCTGACTTAAAACACTTCCCACAGAATTGTATGGGATATTACCCTTCTCTGGTCACAGCTGATGAAATACTCAGTGTATAAGGAGGTAATTATCCTCAAAGACTAGTACTACCAAATGTCTTTTATTTATATTTAGTTAATAAATCAAACTATTTTTCCTGTTTGTTTATAGTTTTGTTTGGCTGTGCATATTAGCTATCATGGAACTTGGGCTTTTTGCAATATCCATTTAGCTGGTTTAAAATATAGTACAGTTTTTCTTCACTGCATCTTGTGCTGGTCTGTGGCTTTTGTGAAATCTGTATTGCTTAAAAAGGCTGGGAAAGAAACCTTCCTAAACCTGCCTGGCTTATGGATTTATTTTTGTTGTCATCAATGCAGGAGGCACCAGGTTATTAAGCTTTGCTCTGGCTTGTGCCCTCTGATTGATATGATTGTGTCAGGTTTAAAATTCTATCCTGACAAGACTTGCAATGCTTTTTGCTGCCAGCCAGTGACTTGTGTAGAGTTTAGATAAGATAAATTGCTGCTTCATTTTGTTATATCACTGAAAGTACTATTCTTTCCCCCCCTCCCCCCAAAAAAATGAGTTGGAGTAATGCTGTAAAGGTGAAATCCTATTGAAGTCAATATGAACCCCAATTTCAATGAGGTTTGTATTGATATGTTCAGTGATATTTTAAGACATTTTCCCTGGTCACAATTAGACTATTTTCTTTCTTTTTAATTTGTTTTCACTTTCACTTGAATTCTGTCTTTTCTACTATGTAGCTGTGAAATCATTTGCCGTGGAATCTGTGTGTCAGTTACTGATTGTGTATACATAATTTACATAACTAATCCTCTATACAAAGTGTACATCAGTGTCTGAGATTGTTGAAATGTAACAGATTCACCATTTTTAGGTTAATTTATGTGAATCATGATTTGTACTTTGATTGCATGATCTTTTCTTTTAGTTAGTGTATACAGGATTCTCAAAGAATGCATTCTGTATTTGAGGGGAAAGAAAGTAAATATAACAGTCACTAATATCAACAATTTTCTGAATCAGGGAATGAAAATATAGGACCTAAATTCCAATTCTCTTGACTTTTTATTAGCAGAATAGGTAGAATAATCTATTTTTCTAGCTAAATTATTCTTAGGTGCAGAGATTTTTATTTGTGGAAAAGATATAAAAAATGTATCGTATATCATGTCTATTTTCTCTTTCTTCATCTAAGTAATGCTGGTCTCTGTAAAGGTAAAGTAGGTAGAGAACACTTGGAGGAATAATTGACTTGATAAAAAGCCTTCATTAAAGGAAGGATTGTAATTCATGTTCTACTTCTAAAGGTCAGAGCAAGTGTTAAGAGCTCTAAACCTCATTTTAGATGGAAAAGCTTCTTCCAGTTTCCACATTAAAAAGTCCTAGAATGTAACAGCCATAAGAAAAGTCTAGATACAGCCTGTACTAACAGCATAGCTTTTGCAATTGCTCATAGGCATATCTGAAAGGCAGATAGCTAAAAATTTCTTAAATGTACAGCCCCAAGGCCCTGTGAAGCAAGAGGAAGACATCACGGCATCTCAAATCAGAGGTTGCTACATGCTTATGTAGCAAGAAGTTCATGTTCCTAGTCTTATGGCTTGTGGTTGCCTATTAAAATTCATTGTATGAAATAATTTCCAACAGTGATAAAGCATTTACTTTCCCTTGTACTGCTAATAATCCCATTTTATTGAATTGTAGCTTCCATCTGAAGAAACCTCAACCCTGCCTCATGGTATCCATTAGATATTACAGATCAGTGAAAATAAAATTAAAAATAATTTTTTTCATTACAGTGTTTCAAAAATGTGGTCATTTATATTAAGATATGCAACCATAACTGATAAAATTACAACATTACAGAACAGTTGAAGATGGAAGACCAGAAAATGCTCAATGAAAGAAAATTTCTCAGGGTTGTGTCCACTCAAGTTTTGAATAGCTCCAAGGACGGAGACGCCACAGCTTCTCAGGACAACTTGTTCACTGTCCAATCACCCTTAAAGTGAGAAAGTTGTTTCTTTTGTTGAAATGAAATTTGCTGTGTTTCATTTTGTGCCCATTGCCACTTGTCCTATCTTTGGATACCATTGAGAGGCTCTCTCAGCTTCTCCTTCTATGATGGATGCTCCAGACCCTTAATCCTCCTCTTGGCCCTTCACTGGATCTCTTCCAGTATGTCCATATCTTTATAGCAGGGAGCCCAGAACTGGATGTAGCACTACAGTTTCCAGCCATTTACTGGGAAAGATAGCTCCCTCAGTCTTCTGGCAATGATCTTACTAATACAGCCCAGGATGCTACTGCCCTTCAATACTGCAAGGCTGTGTTCAAATCACTTTAAACTTGATGCCCACCAGGACCTCTAGGCCCATTTCTGCCAAGGTGCTTTCTAGTCATTTGGCCCCCAGTCTGTCCTGGTGCATGGGATTGATTGTTCCTGTCCAGAGGCAGAACTCGAGATTTCCATTTATTGAACTTCATGCAATTCCTCTCTGCCCATTTTTCCAGCCATTTGGTAGCACTAACATCTAGTCTATCAATCCTACTTCTTGGTTTTGTATAATCTACAATTAGGGGTCATTAATGAAAATGTTAAACAGTATTGGTATCAGCATAGACCTGTGGGGTACACCACTAGTGACTGGATCCCAGCTAGGATTTGTGCTGCTGATCACAACCCTCTGGGACTGACTTTTTGGACTCATTTCAATCCATTTGTCTAGTCTGTACTTCATTACTTTATCTTTCAGGAATTTATTTGAAACAGAGTTGAAAGCCTTGCTAAGTCAAGGTCAACAGCATCCATAAACTCATGAACTCTCAGCTGGCTCACAATCCCTTCCAAAGCAGATCTTCCTGCATTCCCACTGATCTCTCATACAAAGGGCAACTCCCCATTCCTGCTGTCCTTGCCTGCCTTTCCTAAAGATCCATGTTTCTTTGATGTCAATGAAATCATAGCTCTGCAATAGCACACCAAGCTCTAATTCATTCTGTTGCTCCCCATGCTACATGAATTGGAGTACAGGCATTTAATTTGGACACTAGTCATGCTAATTTCCCAGAAAAGCATTTCCTTTGCATGAGGGCTTCCCCTGGAATGCTGTTCTTTTGGCACTTCCATATTTGTGTGCATACAGTTTTGGTCAGCTACAATCTACCTTGTTTTGTTAGTGAGCAAAAATTCTAATAATACACTAATAAACACAGAAATCCAATGAATTACAGTCTTCTGAAGCATCATCTAAATAATTTTTGCTTAAATATTAGCAGCTAGCTCCAGCAAAAAGATCTGCTCCAACTAACATGAATTTTGCAGCTGAATATTTCAATTCAGAGTTTAAAGTAATTTCTACTAATGAAAAGCAAATTATTCTATCTAGGCTATAAAATGATGCAGGAGCAGTTCAAGATTTAAGTATATTATATGCATATAGAATTATAGTTATATAAATATCTATGTACATACAAGTGCAGAACATGAGAGTTTTAGACTGTCAGGCTGCATTAAGCAGTCTCCCTCTGCTGAATAATTTATAAATCCCAGACATAGCAGACACACTCAGGCACAGGAATCAGACAAAACTAACCGAAGTGAGGTGATGATCTTCTGCATAATATTATATGCAGCCACAAGACAGCTATTTTCCATGAGCTCTTGACTAGAAGGTTTCAGAGCTTTTGCTCTCCAGGTAGATTAGCAATGCCACCAATACATGGATTATTATGCCATTTCAATATCCATGGACTCTGCACAGTTCTTTTTATTTTTTTTTTAATACAGCATAAAGTTTTGTGAAGTCATTGAATTAGATTGTGCAATGAAATGTAAGACCCTCTACACCTCTACCTAATAGCAGGCTTTAGTGTTACTGGGGCTATGGCTACTTTTCTCTCCCTTTAAAATTTAATGGTCAAACATAAAAAAAAAAGAAAAGGAGAAAGGAAAAGATTTTCAAACTACATAATCTGGTGATTCCAGGCTCATTATAAAAGAAAGATTTCTTAACAGAAATATACAGCACAGACTTGAAAGATCCATTTTGCAACTGTTCAGACAGCAGCTGACAGAAGATTGGTGTGAAGAAATAATACTGAAATAAGCTATATAGTAATTCTTTTGTTGTTGGTTTGCCATATCATCAGTTACAGGTTTAAATCTGTTAAAGGGCATTCTGCAGGGAAGATAATTATGATTTTGATATGTTAGTTAACACTTTAATTGTTTTGATCTTTTTGAATATATAGCCATAAATAAAAACATTCTTTCCCTCTACTCGTGGAATATTTTTTAGCCAAATATAAGATAATTTGTTCTCTTAATACAATTGATTTGGGTTATTTCCATGTAGCTCATGGTAATGACCTCATGGTCTGTTAATAGAGTTGGGCAGTCTTAGCCAAACAATTGTTTTGGAATGTGCCCAAAGCTGAGGACATCATATGGTCTACTACACCAGGAAGAGCCTGTGGAATATTCATCTGTTCTGTCTCCATTCAACAATTCATTCATTCAACAATGAATATTCAACAATTTATACTGCAAAATACTTACAAAATATTTACTCTACTCGTTTGTGGAATTACTGGCAGTGAAGGGGTCAGCTTTGGGTCTGCCTTAATTCTCATCTGCTCTTCCATTCCATATTGTCAATACAACCTTCATTCTTCACAGTGGAAATTTAAACTGCAATAGAGTGATGGTAGAAGGTTAAGAGTTAACACCTAAAGCCTGTCTCTGCGACAAATGTCCCAGTTCTTTTGTGTATAAAGGACTGCTTGCATTTGGAATAGCCCTGCAGTGGCTTTACTTGCAATGAGGAGCCTGGCACCTATGTGCTTGCTGGAGTGTACTGGGATAAGCTCTTACTGCTTAAGAAAATCAGTTCCCATCACTTACTTTCTCGTGTGGAGGGAATGCTCAGTGTTCATACTTACATTAGTGCTGTATCAGTCCTTAACTAGTCTGTCATGCTACGACAAGTGGAGGGAGGCAGATTTTCTTATACTCCCTCCCTGTTTTGCCTGTCTGTTATGAAGGCATATGTGTCTGAAATACCTGGATTCCTTCCTTTTAAAATGGTCTATGAAACAGCAGTCTGAATTACAAATGAGGAAAGACTCCTACATCATACAGGTGTTCATTGCTGTGCAGTGTTGAGAATCATGATATAATTCACCACACTTGGATTTTTTTTGTAGTGTGGTTTCATTGACTTTCTCACCACTACCACCCCAAAGTATCACTTTATGGTATTTTTTGCCTTATGAAAAGGTGAAAAGATGCATATCTGTCCATAGTGAAGGTACCAGATTAAAAAAAACACAATGTTCTACATTCTTTTGTTACAATGGTAGTAGTTAGCAAGAGAACATTGAACATATAAATCTGCAGCCATATGAAACATAATTACATCATTTTTCTTCAGTAAAAAAGAAATCCAGTTGTGTTTAAAACCTGCAGAGACCAAAATACACTTCCTTCAGAAAATGGTAAACCAGCCACCACAAAGCAGATAGTCACTAAAAAACAAACAAACAAACAAACAAACAAAACACACTAGATTTTTAAAAGCCAAGATGAAATTTGAAAAAGGAAGCAGCTGAACATGAGAAAACAAATCTCTTGCAACCGTATGAGATGCAGGATGCCTATATCTGGTGCGAGGAACAAATGTGCAAGGAACATTGCAGTGCAACTAAGTTGCTTTACAGCTGCCTTCCCTGTTGTTTCATCATTATGAATAAGAGTCTTCAATAGCATCTGTCACTGGCAAATCTTTAGTAGTAAACCAGGCTGGTGTGAGAGTACAGAGGAAAGAACACTTCAGCCAGAGCAGAATACTACTTTATAGTCAGGGTAGTAAGCCATTCAGACTACAAATTGTCTGCACCACAATCTTTCAGTTGCTCTTACAAGCATCTTCAAGAGCCACTTTTGTTAATAAAAAATGCATTCACTTTTGTTAATAAAAGGGACAAATTGTTAAATAACGTCAGGGATGATGTGAGAAATTAATTGCAGTAGCAAGTAACCTAGATCAGATTTTATATATTAATGTTTGAGGACAAAGCAACTTTTTCCATTCTCAGTCAAATATACAATCAACCTCTGCAACAGGGTCTGCAAACAGGGAATGTGTAGGTCGTTGCTGTAGCAAGTTGGAGTTTTCTATCCACTATAAGCTATCTGAATTAATGTCTCCCTTACAGGCTCTATCTAGTCTAAAAATTATTTTATTCTTTCCTGCAAAATGGCACAACTCTATCAGAAAGGATGGTGTGCTGTGCCCTCTCAGCACACAGCCGCTCAGAGCACTAGATGTAGTTGAGTACTCTTAAGGGAGAAACACGTTCAACACCTCTAAGGCAGAGTAGAGAACTGAACATCAAGGAGAGGTCAGAAAAGAGTTGGTGAATGAACATCAGAAAAACAAACTGTTCTTTCAGAAGAAAGTGGTGATTACTGCAACATTTTTACACAGGCGTTAAACTAATTGGCGTGATTTTAGAGCACCGACTAGAGCATGGCTATGCAAGAAAACAGAGAAATAAAAAAAGCTACTCCACAACCTTGAGAAATATGTGGCACTGTCAGCACTGTCAAATTTTCCAGATGCAGAATGGAGAATGTCAGGGGACATTTTATGTGGAAAATATATGGTGCCTACAAACTGTTTGAGTTAAGATTCAACAGAAGAAGAATTTCAAAGATGACCGTTTTGAGTTTAGGTGATGGATTAATCACTTTTCTAGGTAGCTTTTTAAGAATCAAGAATTTCGTTGGAGATGACAAACAAAAATTTAGCCATACTAGATAATCAAAGACTGCAGTATATTTCCTGAATTTTTTTGTGGTTTTTTGTCATTCAGTGCTGAAGTTTTCTACAGTTTTTAAGAAGTAAGGTTCATTACCCGAAAGAAAAACCTTTCTAACTTTTCAATATTCCCACTTTTTTGTTTCTACCCAAATGTGGGTAGAATTTGGGTAGACTTTCCAAATTCTATCCAAGAAGAATGGGGTATAAAAGACTCAAAGAACAAAGGTCTTGAGTCTTTTGTACTCAGGAGGCTGGACTTGCTAGTTAAGACAGGGAGGAAAAAGGCCTTTCAGAACCTCATCCTTTTTCATGTCCTGTGTAATCCGATGCCCTGTCTCATTCAACAATGGGCCTTCATTTTCCCTAGCTTTACTTTTGTCACCTAGATATTTACAGAAGCCCTTTTTGTTGTTTTTAATATCGCTGACCAGATTCAATTCCATTGGGGTATTATTTTCCTTTCATCCCTGGATGTTCAGACAATATTTCCATCTGCCTCTCATGTTATCTGTCCTTGTTTCCATGCTTTGTAGGCTTTTTCTTTTCTGTTTGAATTTGGCCAGGAGTTCCTTGTTTGTCCATTCAGGTCTTCTGGCACTTTTGTGTGATTTCCTGTTTGCTGGAATAGACCACCCCAGTTTGGAGGAGGTAATCCTTGGGCCCCTCTTCCCTCTAGCATCCCATCCCACCCAAATCTTCCAAGCAGATGGTCTCCTGGAGTCCAGGGTTGCGGATATCCTCTCTCCCCTCATGATCCTGAATTCCAGCTTTGGTCATTAGAGTCAAAGCTGCCTTTTCCCTTCACATGCCCAACAACCCCCTTGTAGGTGGCTACAATGTCCCGCAGACACCTCTCCTTGTTGGCTCCTTTATCATTGTTGTTGTCAATGCTCTCCAGCAGCTTCCTGGATTGCTTATCTCCAGCTGTGTTGTTCCTTCAGCAAATACAAGGGTGACTGGAGTCCCTACATGAGGATCAGACCTCCAAATGTGAGGTTGCCTCTATTCGTCTGTAGAAGGCCTCATGTACTTGTTTGTGCTGGTTAGGTGGCCTATAGGAGACATGCACTAAAATAACACATTCACTTGTATTCTTTTTAATCCTAATCCATGAACTTTTAATTGCCTCCTAACGCAACTCAAGGCAGAGCTCCATGCATTCCAAGCTATACATAAGGAAAAAAAAAAAAGAAAAAAAAACATAGATATTTGAATTTTTTTTGTTAATAAAATAAGTTTATTTTTTGCTTTATGGAATACAAATGTTAGGAAACTATGTAAATAAGTGTATTCCTAAACTAAATCAAACGGCATTTATTTTTTTGTGGTTGCTCATATATCTCAAGGAGACTGATTGATATATTTAGTTTTCTATCTGTTAAGTACAGGTCCTATTTTTTATCAGTTTCCCTTATTTTTAACTTTCCATTAGTCTGATTCTGGGAAATAGCTGTTACTAGAAGAGAACACATTATTCATCTCCATTTTACCTTCTCTTGATGATTAACATGCAACAATAACAGATAATGGGAGAACTTTCTGGCAGTTTCTTTTCAATGACATTAGATAATATTTTGCCACAGTTCTTGTAGATGCCTTAAAAGTATTGCCACAAGTATAGCATAGATTGAAAGTAGACTTTATATGTTGATAAATATTAGTAAATACATATATATAAATATATGTCTTATATAATATTTGTAATATTTATAATATTTTAATAATGTTTTTTTCTGTAATTGGCCATTGCAGAAAAAAGCCTTAAAACAAAACAAAAAAAAAAATGCAGTATTTACTTGCGGTGTGTTCTCTATGTTTTAGACAGCTAATTACTTTGTCAAGATAAACTACATTAATTTTATCATATATTAAACAAGTGGCATAAACTCCCAGCTCTTTTTTCAGCTACAGATGGCTGACAGAAGAGTTTCAGCTGCGTACGGGCCCAGATTTTGTTCATGTTTCAATTGCTTTTTTGTTTTGACTTGAGGATGTCAAAACCTGACATCGGAGGATGTGATGTCTCTAGCTGTTACATCTGAGAGCAAACAGTAGGTACTTAAGCAAAAAAAGTTTCAGCGTGTTAACTTTATACATAAATAAATTACAGTACTTTGTGATAAATATTTATTATTGATTAAGTCTATTTTTTTTCATAGGAAACTAGAAGAAAGAGTACAATGATAAAATTAGAGAAAATTTAACTCCTCTACCTTCCCATTGCTGTTTAAATTGCATTTTTACCATGACAGAGAAAGATTCTTTCTTATTCAGATCATTATCTAAGCCTTTATAGGGTAGACTTAGCCTGCAATATGGATTTCTTCATAAAGACATATGCAAAAAACGCAATGCCTCTATAAAATGTATACTGAGTTTACTCATATCTTTTTTAAGAAAGCGAAATACTGCAGAGTATTTAGATGTCTGGTAAATTAATGTCAGCTGTGACCTGAAACCTGATCTGAAAGCCACTGAACTTCTTTGCAGGTTAATCTCTGGGATTCTGGATTTTCTGATTAAAATGTATGTTCCTGACTGGTGTATTAGTCTAAAGCTATGTTTCTCTGCTGGAGCTATTTCAGGACTCATTCAATCTCTGATTCCTTTGTCTTTCTGCAGTGGTGAATTACAGTTGGCTCTGAAAAATCTCATTTCTGAAACAGTGTACATCCCTTTCCAATGAAATAGTTTAGTCTGCCTAGGCTTGGTTTTAATTGTATTCCTTGACAAAACAGTTTTCATATGTTTTGTTTCACTGTAGTCGTGCCAGTGCAGACGGATCTTAGGGCAAGGGTCAAGGAGGGAGCAGAGGAAAGTACAGGCAATTATGTTTTGCTTGAAGTGGGGGATAAAGTAAAGCTATTAATCTCAAAGAGATGTAGTAGAGTCAAGGGCCTGTACATCAGTAGCTCTCTGTGATGAGGGAGTACTCCTGCTACCTCTTGCACACAGGTAGTAATGCCTACTACCCCAATCCTTTAGGGTACATACAGTCTACTTTCAGAAACTGGTAAACCTGACTGGTTAAGATAATTAAATCAAATCAAAACCAGTTATGTCCAACCCGGTTTTGGCATTTATCGATTTTTCATCAGACTTGATGAACATGCAATGACCAAAACCACTTTGACTTGCAAAAGGCATTGGCTGGCTTAAGAATAGATATCCAATCTTCCTGAAGATCCCTCCCTATAAAGTAACAGCAAACACAGTTTTTACTTTCTTGGTCAGTAGGGCCCTGTGGAAATCATTGTGGTACTACTGAAAATCTGAAGTATGGGAGAAATCTACTCAGTCCCCTATCTTTATCATGCACCACGCTTCTTTTCTTCCCAGTCTGTCTCAACCTCTGTAGAACCAGAACCGAGTCCATTACTTCTGCAGACACTTCCTCATTCCCATTCCCAGCATCACTTCATATATTAATTCCCTATGCAGTATTCAAGTTTATGTCAATGGGAGTTCTGCAGGTGGACAAGAGCAGAATATGTAAGACTGTAATGCAGATCAGAGTTAAAAATTTAATTACTTACCAAGTTAATTAAAATTTTGCACCTGCATTCTCAGGGGTACTTTTGTAGAAAAAAAATGCCAAGACCTTGGCTGAGCAATTTTTTAATGTCAAGAAATCTCAAACCTGGATGACTTACACAGAGTTAAGATTATACCCCAAATGCTATTGGGTATATAACTTTGACCAAGGAACAGTTCACTAATCTGAAGGAACCTAAATTAATATCCGACATGTGTTAGTCTCTCCATCTATCATGAACTGAAACAAAAAGAGGGGCATCTCTAGGGGACAACTTAAGATCTCAGAATATTTTTTTTAATTCTCCATGGTTGTAAAGTAATCTTTAACACAGTAAAACCAACATGTGAATATGTTTTAATATAGTCCTGAGTAACTACTGCAAATCACAGCTGATTTCTCCATGTGGAAGGAAAATTATTGTGCCATGTAAATTGAAGGAACTGTAATGGAGGTTTACAGTATAGATTGATTGTTTTGATCATATTTTTCCCATTGAATAGAAGGTTAAAAATATCTAAAAAGCATAAAGGTAATTACTTAATTATTTAAAATTAATTTTTAATCTCGTTATGTAAAAAAGTGTAAATTCATATCTCCATGGTGAGATAGCAACACATTGGATAAAATTCAACATTTCAGAAGTAACAAATGAAAAAAAAAGGTTTAAATGATACTTTATGGAATCAGAAAAATTTGCCTTAAAAATATTCTTTTTCTTTTCCATTTTTAAATTTGGAAACAATAAAAACCATCAAAATCATTTTCAACAAATCAATATTTACAGTGTAAAATAAGTAATTATACAATTTCTAATTTTCCCTGTTTGTTTTCACCTCATTAGCTCCCAGCAGACTCCTTTGCTGCTTCAGGCGAAAGAGAACCTTGACCAAATGACATGAAGGCTGAAGCAATTCCATAATTGAGTGTTTGTGCTCACATATAAATCTATTTGTTCTGGCTTGATTTGCTTGCTTTCCTTTAAAGTATGTCAGATAAACAAAAATAACTTTCGTTTTAATTAATGGCTGTCAAAATCCAGCTTTATTTAAATACTAAAATAAATCATTGGCATTAATTTCAGGCTGCAGAAATACGTTTTCATTTCCTAAGCTGAAAGCAAAATTAATGTAATTCCAGTCCTGTGGAATTTACTACATACAGTCTGAGCTCTTAGAGCCATCCAGGAAACAATACTGTTGTAGGGTTTACTAGGAATTCATTAATAATCATTCCAATTAATATAGAGAGACATTTCAGACTTTTCCTAGACTTTAAGTCATCAAACAAAGAAAAATAATGGTTACTTAGTCTTGGGAGGTAAATTCTAGTCTTAAACATGGTTCTGGTTTAGAAAATCCGTGGGACCTGGGAGTGTTGGTCAATACTCAGCTGAACATGAGCATCCTGGCCTGCATCAGGAATAGTGTAGCCAGCAGGAGCAGGGAGGTGATCATTCCCCCGTACTCAGCTCTGGTGAGGCTGCACCTCGAGTACCGTGTTCCGTTTTGGGCCCCTCGCTACAAGAAAGACATCGCAGCCCTGGAACATGTCCAGAGAAGGGCAACAAAACTGGTGAGGGATCTGGAACACAAGTCTTATGAAGAACAGCTGAGGGAGCTGGGATTGTTTAGTCTGGAGAAGAAGAGGTTCTGGGGAGACCTCATCGTATTTTACAACTTCCTGAAGGGAGGTTGTGAAGAGGAGGGGGTCGGCCTCTTCTCCCGGATATCTAATGATAGCACTTAAGGGAATGGCCACAGATTGCGCCAGGGGAGATTTAGATTAGATGTCAAGAAAAACTTTTTCTCCCAAAGAGTGATCAGGCACAGGAATGGACTGTCCAGGGAGGTGATGGAGTCACCATCCCTGGCGGGGTTCAAGAAGTGCCTGGAGAAGGTGCTACAAGACACGATTTAATACTTCAGTGGGTAGTATTGGTGATAGGAGGACAGTTGGACTAGAGATCTTGTAGGTCCTTTCCAACCTTGTATTTCTATGATTCTACGATTTACAAATAACAGATGGACTTGGGAGAAAATGACACCTACTCAAAGACATACTGACTTATATCTAGCAAAATGTATTGAAAGACACAGGAGAAGGTTCTTGAATTGTATAAAGAAAGTTAGGAAACAGCTGCTATGGTGTAGGAATAGATTGGACAGTAAAGCTGCAGAAAATATAGTAATAAATAATCAGCAGGAACAGAGACACTAGCTATGAGGACTATTAAATATGGCTAATAGGAAGAAGGTTCTGGAAAATATAACCGGTGTAGTGGAAATTTATAGCTTTAAATCCATGGAAAATACAAGGACTAAATTATTTATTCCATAATTCTGCATGAACTGGCATGTGAAAAATTAGCTTCCATTTTCTATGAATTATCAAATCAGGACTAATAACATCAGATTGAAAAATAATAAATACCTGAAAAATAAGGCAGATACAGACTTATTAGTCGGACCTCACTAGTATAAAGGCATTTAGAGATAAAAAACTGAGCATGAGAATAATTAAAATTACAAAGTTAATGGAATCTGAAATAAAATGCATTACAGCTTACAGCAAAATAATTTTACTGGATTAATCTGCCATATTTCTTTGACAAGATAATTGATTGCTTTTAGATAGTCTCTTTAGATGGTCTCTTTTTAGATGTGGATTGAAGTAGAGCCTTTGATGTAGTATTATACAAAAAATTATCTGTAGACATGAAAAGAAGATGCAGGTGATAGGAGTTTGCCTGCTGAAAGTTCCCCTAGCAACATGAAAAGACTGAGTG
>VXBJ01007844.1:134596-164205 GCA_013400055.1 Nycticryphes semicollaris
TATTTGTTATTTATATACTGCTTAGTGATGTGCTTTAGTGATGGGTCCTTTGGGGTTTTTTTGTTTGTTACTTTGATTGTTTCTTTGATTGTTTTTTTTTTTTTATCAGAGTTAGGTTGATGATTGGACTAGATGATCTCAAAGGTCCCTTCCAACCTAGACAATTCTATAAGTCTATGATTCTATGTTTCCCCATCTTTTAAGTACCTCCAGGGATGGTGATTCAACCACTTCCCCTGGGCAGCCTGTTTAAATGCTTGACAACCCTTTCTGTGAAGAAACTTCCCATTATCCAATCTAAACCTCCCCTGGTGTAACTTGAACCCATTTCATTCTGTCCTATTGCTTGTTACTTGGGAAAACAGACCAACAGCCACCTTGCTACAACCTCCTTTCACATAGTTGTAGAGAGTGATATGGTCTCCCCTCAGCTTCTTTTTCTCCAGGTTATAATTTTTTTCAACTAGTCCAGAAAATAGTGCTATACAAACATTTAAAATATCCCTCTATCAGTGCTTGAAATTCTATTGCTTTTTTTTAATTCTTTTTATACTTTAATTGCAAGAAAACACCCATCAAAAACCCACTAAAACACTCTGATTATAAAGTTTGTAATCCTTTGTCTTCACTAATATGTGTATTATTCTATTTCTATAAGCTATCACAAACTACAAGATTTCTCTTTCTTATTAATGTTTAGTTTTTGTACTACAGGCTTTGTCTAAATTCTGGTATGTTGAACCTTGCTCTGCATACCCTTATGACCCATTATATCATCCTCCTTTAATTACTGATGTATGTTGCATGCTGTGCTGTTACATAGTTATATAAGAAGAACCATGCATTTTCATCCTGAGTGGTTTTTTATTAAATTTTTATTTACTTAGCCTTTAAAAAATTAAAAGCATTAGAAGGACAGATGATTCCACTGATATCAATTGACTTCAGTAGAGCTATGTCAGTTTGCATGGTTTACAACCTGGGCCAATAGGAGTAACTTATTATTCATCCTAAAATCATGTTGTTCTTTCAGGGTACTGTGCACTAAGACAAATCTAGTGTACTTTAAGCTGCCTCCCAAAAATTTAGAAATTAAAAGCAAAGTAGGAAAGAGAGATATCTTTCATGGTCACATGTACCACACCTTGATAAAACTTCAGTCACAGAATCACAGAGCGATTGAAATTGGTGGAAATCCTGGAAGTCACCTAGTCCAAGGACAATGGCCAGGTAGCTTTTGAATATCTCCAAGAATGGGACTGTACAACTTCTCTGGGAAACCTGTGTAAGTCCTCAGTCATCCTCACAGTAAAAAAGTGTTTCCAGATATTCACAGGGAACCTCCTGAGTTTCAGTATCTGCCCATGGCCTGTTGTCCTCTCACTAGGCACCACTGAAAAGATCCTGACTCCATCTTCTCTATAGTCCTCAGGGATTTACAAACATTGAAAAGATCCCTTTTGAGTCTTGACTTCTCCAGGCTGAACAGTTACAGATCTCTCAGCCTTTCCTCATAGGAGAGAGATACTCTAGTCACTTCATCATCTTAGTGGCACTTTGTTGGACTGTCCTCTAGTATGCCCATCTCTCTCTTGTACTGGGAAGCCCAGAACTGGACCCAGCATTCCAGGTGTGACCCTATTAGTGCTGAGCAGAGGGGAGCAGCCCAGGATACCATTAGCCTTTTTTGCTGCAAGGGCACTTATTCAGCTTGGTGCTCACCAGGACTCTCAGGTCCTTTCCTGCAAGACTGCTTTCCAGCTTGGTGAGACCCAGCATTTACTGGCACCTGTGGCTATTCATCCCCAGGGACTTTGCACTTCCCTTTGTTGAACTTCATGAGGTTCAGACCATTTGTCCAGCCTGTTGAGGTCCCTCTCAAGGGCAGCACCATCCTCTGCCATGTTGACTGCTCCTCCCAGTTTTGTGCCACCTGCAAACTTGCTGAGGGTACACTCTGTCCCATCACTCCAATCATTAATGAAGATATTGAACAGGATTGGATCCAGTATTGACCCCTAGGCTACACTGCTATTTACCAGCCCCCAACTAGATGTTGTACCACTAATCACCCTCGGAGCCCAGTCATTCAGACAGTTTTCAATCCCCCTCACTATCTTCTCACTCAGCGTGTACTTCATCAGCTTCTCTATGATATTATGGAAACTTAGTGGAATCTTCACTGAAATGGAAGTTTGTTGACTGAGCTTGATTAAACAAGGTTATGATTTGGTACAGCTGCAGATGGTTGTGTGAATGAATATCACAAAATTTCCATTTCTCTATATCTGAAGTGTGTCTTTTAATTAAATAATGTTTTTACAAGATTTCAGCTAGTTTGAACAATCATCACATAAAACATGAAATACATTCACCTGGGACCACACAGCACACGTTGAACCTTGCCTTGCTCACATAGATGCAGTTAAGGAAGTTGGGAATTAATCCCCTAGTCATGTTAATATGTTTTTTTTAACAACTATTATTAACTCTAACAAGGTATTTAAATTGCAGATATTCTGTTGACTGAATATTCAAAAGGTACTTGACAGCCAACCACCAGTGTCCCAGGCATGTTTTTCTGTTGCAAGTGTATCCCGTGACTTTAGTTTCAGGATAGTTTATTCAGTCTTTTGAGCCTTGATGTCAGAAACATTTTAACTCTTTACAGTAACCTTTTTTTTCATCATCCTGAATTCAGTATTTTTATTAGAGAAAATATTGTCACTAGTTATCCTTTTTTATAGATTTCTGTTGAAAACCATATGTCCCACCGTGGATCTTTTTGGGACTCCATTGGTAACATATGTTGACCTCCTGCTACATAAGTGACTGTTGATGTCAAAGACTGCTACTTTTGGTTGAGAATTATCCTTTACAAAACCAAACCAGACACTTCCCAATTAGATAATATATCTCTGTGTCTCTTTTTTTCCCCCTGTTATTATTATTATTGTTTGCTTCCTTTTTAGATGTATTTTCAACTAACTATCTTGATACTGAAATCTGAACTCCAAGTTTGCAGTTGATTGAATTCTTCCTGAGTCGCTTTTTGATGACTGTTAACTCACATGCCATCTTTCATTTTTCCAGTAGCAATTAATTTTCGTGATTGTTGGTCAGTGGCCTGTACCTGAGTTTGTAGTTTCAAAAATTTGAAATTTGAACTTGTTACTGGCTTTTTCTTTTTTTCTTCTTTTTTTTGTTCATTTTACCTTTGGAAGAGGCTGTTGGGGGTCTCAAATGGTTGTCTTTGTGTACTGATGCCTACTGGAACAGTCCTTGATACTTTAAAAACATTGAAATCCTTTGAATCTTCCTAGACAGGTATCCTTGTTTTTCTTCTCATAGGAATTGATCCTGTCAAGTCTGTGCTAGGTTTGCTAGGTCACTTCTTTCAGGAACTTATGCAGATAAATCACATAAAGAAGAAAAAAAGGTTATGTGTATGTATCTGTCTATAATTAGAGGAGAGATAATGAGATCTCCCTTGGTAATTTGTTTATCCTAGGTGAAGAGAACAAGAGAGAATTGAAGAAGACAAAAGGAAGGGCTAGAACTCTTTTGGGGCATCAGCAATGATTATGTAGTGAGAGCCCTCCACTACAGAACTAAAACTATAAACATGGCGTGAAAGAAATACAGGGCCTTAAGAGTCATTCTCTCTATTAAGTAACTATGTTACTTAAGGTTTATCACTGAAGTCCACATCTATGGATGATTATTAACTGCATGTTCAGGAGAATTAACTTTGAAGAATAACCTTGTTATTTATTTAAAATGTAGTGATGAGTTTATACCTAGGTAATTATAATCTAATCTTGGCAAGTGGAGAAATAAAAAACAAATATTCAAGATACTAAAGGACTATTTATAAGTTCAATTATATAAAGATGATGCAGAAGGAGGGCTTGATAGATACTACCTTTATTCTTTTCTTAAAACAGAAACATCTCTTTATGATCTTCTCTTGGGTTGTCCTTCTTTTTGAACCCTAAAGAGAGGCCTCTTACTTGGGTTTCCCTAATATTTAGGGCAATTCTCTTGTGTCCCAGACATAGAATGACTTTTTACTTAAATTTTCCTTTTATCTTTTTTCCATGTCCTGATACAGGAAATTAGAATAAGAATATTTCAGATAATTATGGCAACTACTATTTCAGATAGATTTGGACAGTCTGAAAGAATACATTTTCTATCTGTAAATGTAAATTACAAAAAGACAATTGCTGTCCATTGATAATCTAAATGCTGTCCATTTATAATCTAAAAAATTGTCTTACAAATGTTAGCTTTCAATGTTCTTTCCCTCTTGACCAGAAAAAAAAAAAGTGGGGGCATATTCAATGGAAATCTTTACTCATAAAACAATATGGCAGCAATGGAAAAACTGCTTTCTGTCTCATAATGACCCAAGAGCATATATACTATAGCTATGTTGTACCATTATTTCAAGAATGCATGATATTTGGCTGCTTTGAAAGAAGAAACACTGACCTGTAAAGGTCTATGTTTATGTATTTGAATAAATCAAGCAATTTCTGCTGCTAAAATAAATTTAAATTATATTTCATACTTGTTTGTTATTTATTTTTTTAAACAATATATACACAATTATTTCTTTTTTTCATGTTGGTTATTTGTTTGTTTCCAAGTATGATAAAAATATACATTTTGCTTGATAGCTAGAGGACCAGGCGACCATGTGAGATACCTACGAAACAGTTCAATCACATGACCAGCCATAAGAAAGGCTTCCTGTCTTTGAGAAGTCCTATATATAATTATTCTACACTCACTTTTTGCTTAGCTAAAGTTTAAGGCAAAATAAGGCCCAAGGGTTCTGTCTTCAAAATAGTTTTCAAGTCAGTGAATATTAATCATTTACATAAACTCTAATGACATGGTAATTCACAATCCACTTCAGTTACTGTGAACTTCCTCAGTCAACATTTAACTCATGATCAAATAATTTTCCATAGTATAAAGCATTCCAACACTGTAAAGTGTTGATCAAGGTCTGCCAAGCAGTAAATGTTTTGGGCTTTACTACACCTATTTTGATTATCTGCATAACTTTGGCCTTAACATTCCATACAAACTTCTGTATTTTCAATCTTTACAAATTGTTAACTAGAAGTCTACAGATCTTGAGAAGAACGTCAGCTTTAGGTCTGGCTTTTATGTATGGCACAGGTTTGCTGTTTATCTAAATCATCTGGAGTCTCTTCACACCTAATAGAAATCACTGGGGTAATGATGATTAATCCTCAGTTACTGATAAGCAGAAGTACTCACACTTCCAAACAAGATGGTATGCTTATTTAAATCAGGATATTAAAATGCCCATTCTTGGATTTATTTTTTTTTTTTTTTTAGTAAACATCTATATTATCTTTTTAATTAGGTAAGCTATTCTCTTTTTTGCAAGTTTACCTTTGTTGTGTGTTCCTCTCTGAAGGAGAAACTCTCTACTTAGAAGTTTTCCTTAGTAAGTATACAAGGTGTTTTCAGTACTCAATACTTGCATCACACACATTCCCAGTCCAAAAGTCACATACAACAGCTCTGTTTGCAACCCGTTTTCCAAAACTCTAGCTGATACAATTCTCAAAAGGGGAAAATCACAAGGCTTGGAAATTTATTGCATGCAATGAAAATTGTCTCTGATATTGAAGTGCTAGATGCAAGGAGACAAACAGTAACTGTTAGATCTATTTTGAGAACCCAGCATAGTACCCTGTCTCATTTGCATGTATAAGGAGGAGTAATTTTATTTAAAATCTGTTTCTTGTTACTGTTTTCAATCAAATATTGAAAAAAAAATCAAATATTATTCCCTAATCCCTGTATTTTCATACTAGGTAGTCATGAGAAAGTAATATCTTTGATAACAATGGAAGAAATAATGGTAAAACCGTAGATTTGCTTCTTGAATTGAATTTGACTGTTTTTCTCTTCTTTCCATTTTTTTTTCTGCAATGAAACAATACCATTGGAGACCATATGTGCTAATATATAAGCTCCATATTTAATACCAGAACATCATCTGATAAGGTGGATGACCAGTGAAGATGTCTTTTTTGAGCGAACACCACGGCCTACAGTATGATCTGTCTACAAGCAGTTGAAGGGAGGAGGGGTGTTTGCATCCTATAAAAAGAATAGATAAAGATAAAATTCCTAATAATAAAAGCAAATGTGGAAATACTGAAAAATGTATGTTCTAATGTATGTTTGAAGTGGTAGGTGGGGTTAAATAATATATAAAAAGCCTTCCCCCCACTGTTTAAGTTCTCTCCATTATTACTATGGGGTTATAAATGGATTAAGTAAAAGCTAAGAAAAAACATAATCGCTGCTAGAAACCTTGAAGGCAGTACATTTTAAGTGAGATAAAATCACTTTGGAAGTCTTTACAAGTTTTTTCTTTTATTTTCTCCTGTGTTTTTTCAAGAACTGATAATGAAAGCAATATATTTTGATTGTATGGAGCAACCTGGTCTAGTGGGAGGTGTCCTTGCCCATGGCAGGTGGTTGGAGCAAGATGATCTTTAAGGTACCTTCCAATCCAAACCATTCTATAATTCTATAACTTTATGATTCTATGAATGACGTGGAAGTCTGCTTCTAAGGAACTTCAGGTTATAAGAAAGGATGGAGCTGGTTAGCCTATGTTTAGACCTTCTCCACAAGTTAAAGGCTATGTCATTGATCTGTAATCAATGTGAGAGGGTAGGGAAACTGTGAAATTTTGTTTATTCTCTGGGAACCAGAATCCATTGCTGAAGTTAATGCTGATTTATGCTGTGGTACAGATTTTTTTCTGATGAAAATTGGAACCAACAAAGAATCAGGCTTTTCTTCACTCCTGCCTATCCTTTTCTCTCATTAAATAAAAAAGGAAAGCATTCCAAGAGTTAACATTTTTTGGAAGACAAGAACTGTGTTTAATTTAGGGCTCTGTTCAACAGCAAACGTGTCTCAGTTGTCAGTCCTTGAAATGTCCTACTACATATGGCAGCAAAGTTCTTGTGTACATCTGGGAAATTTCTACCCTTCCTGTTTCCCACTGCTTTTCTTTAAAATAATTGTTCCCATTGGGAGACAGGCTGTTGAACCCATTCTGTTTGGGCTGCACTAACTTTACGGCCTATACATTTTGTTGCATAGCTGGAGAAAGGACAGATGTAGATACAACAGTGCAAAGAAATTGAGAACAGTAGGGGAAGGGATAGAATGAGTTTATTTCCTTCAACCATTTGGGCATATCCAAGAGAATACTGAATTTACTAGACTTCTGTGTTATGGTACCTTTGTAACAAAAAGGAAAAGTCTATGGCAGAGTATAACATCATGAACTACTATAGTTCTCTTTAATAAATATACAGTTGGTTTCTACTCAGTGTTGCGTTTTCTGCATTGTTTAATTTACAAACATTAGTTCAGCTGAAGTCTCCCTCTCAGAAGATAATGAGAATATCGTTATAACATAACAAAAATGACATACCAGCCAAAGTCAGATTTGACATCTCTTAAAATGGTAATTTAAAGTTGAAATTCTATACTTCTCCAGTTTCTCATTCCGTTGCTTAAACTAGTTCTGCCAAATTCTTAAATCTGTGTTGCAATGGATTCTTTTGTGGGATCAAGCTTATATGAATGCACCAAACCCATTCAGCACAATATTCTTTTCATTCACATTAAATAAAGCATAATCACCTTAAGTTGCAAATTATGAAATGTCTTAGCTACAGAATACTATCAATCAGCTGTATTCTACATAGCAATGCTAAAACATGTCGTGTTTAACAAAACACATGGGAATCCTACTCACATTCTGATACTAAGATATCATTACTACATGCACAAGCAGATTTATCTGCACTTTGCAGATATATTAAATGTAGCTATTGCATGTGCTCTCTTTCTCTCTCTCTCTTTTTTTCTGAGATCCTGACAAATGAGGAAGTGGTATATGTTTAATATGAGGCACCATGAGCATTCCCAACCTGGAATGTGATTTCATCTCCAGTTGTGTGAGTATCTCTTTGCATTCTTTTCTATCATCAACTAGCAAAGTTTCAGAGCACGTGTCATCAGTATTTCTACCTCACTGAAGTGTCTCATTTGTACTAATTATAATTAATTTTAAAAAGTGATATGGACTTAGATTTAATTAAATTGAAGCCATGTGCTCAGTTCTTCACCTCACAAACAACATTTAATTGAATAGAGGCTAGGATCTTTCTAAATTTTTAATTGTTGTTATAGGTATTCATGAAAATTCATTTAATGTATATTGACTTTTTCAAAATATGGCAAAGGCTTTGTGAACCACTGAAAAGACAGAAGCTGATTAAATTCTCATGGAAATAAATCTTGAAATAGAAAAGGAAAGAAGAGTCAGTAAAATTCCTATCAATGATCACTCTTATTTGGAACTTGACTAAATTCATTATGTCTTTTCTTCCATGTTTTAAAGTTTTTAGAAGAGGAGCTGTTTTAGTTGTCCTTTTGCTGATGTAAAACAGATGCATGCCTTATCTTTCATATATGAAAAAACATGTTCAGTGAACAGAGGAGGGGAGAGAAAAGCCGGAAACCTGAAGAACAGCAGCTGGTTGTTTTGTGCAGGCTGAGCTTGTACAAAGCATGGATGAGCAGAAGTCAGGATCCCATAGAGTCTTGACAAGAATTTAAAGAGAGAAAGGATGAGAGGAAAAGGTCATTGGAAGAGAAAGCAGAGAGAGTATTTTATCAGCTGATTTAAGATCTAATCCTCTCTCACACACCAAGGCTAAATAAAGGCTCCTGCTACCTTAGTGTTTAGGAGTGACTGCCTCCTCTGTTCTTGTTACTTCTCCATACTGTGGCCTTGTGCTTTAAGTTAACCTTTTAAACTGCTCTTATAATAAGCTGTGAAACTCTCTGAGCCTAAGAATCAAGAAATTTTTTTTCTGTGAATTTACAATGGAATTGCTTTGTCACAATTGAGGCTGTTGAAAAGATGGCATTGGCATCTTTCCCAGTGATTAAGGTCGATCTGAATACTAGAAATATTCCTTCCTTGGAACATATAAAGCAAGAATACACACCTTAAACCCTGAAAGAGAGTAACTGTGATAGATCAATAAAACTCCTTCAGTAATTTAGCTTGAAATGTTGTATGGGAGTCTTCAGAAAACTGCAAATGCATACAGAGATTACTATCATACTAAACAGCATACTTCATTTCCAAACATGCTGAATTCACAGTTGAGCAGATTTTTTTTAAAAAATCTCTTGCCTTAGTACTCAGAATGCATTTTATAATTTGGTAAAAGATAAAAAGAAGAAAAACAAACTTGAATTCAATTATCCTTGTGTAAGTTTTTGCTTTACTGCTTTTGTTAAAAATCTTGTAAAGTGACGTTAGTGGAATGGTTTCAAAATGGAACTTCACAACTGCAGTCTATTTTATCATTTATGGCTTAGTTTGTACAAGCCTTGATTCCAAAATACCTGTAAGAGTAACTCAACACAGATCAGAGTTGGAAGTGATTTATTATTCTTTAGAGGTCAGGTTCAGTCTTAGGATTTTTAGGAAATGTAGCTCAGTTTGGGTATCACATAAATACAGTGTCTAATGACTGCATTTATATTTTTAAACTCCTTATAAAAGCATTTCTATGAACATTTTTCTGTTAGGAGAAGTGCTAAGACTGAAGCAAGATTATAAAATCTAGTGGTCAGTATATGTTGAATGTGTTAATAATGCAAACAGACCTTGATTAAGTTCTGTTTCTTTAAGGAGGCTGATAGAGTACTAACAGTTTAATTTAAATTCACTATACAGAGATGTTGAAGAAATATTAAAATACTCTTTTTGATTTTTATTTTGTAAAGACCATATGGAAAGTTTGAAAAAGCTAAGTCATAATGAAGCTGCTTTCAAATTTGAGGGGTTCCCACATAATTACTGTAATGTAAGAAAATGTCTTCCTTCACTTCAGTCTTTCTTTCTATTTATTCCATTTTGACTTTTTTTTTGTTTGTTTACAATTGCTATGTAATAATCTTCTGAATTATAAAATGTTATTTTTTGAAATGTAATGCGGTTTTCTTTTTAATTGCTCCTTGATACTAATTAATTGTTATCAACGATAGCTAGGTGGTACAATTAGTTGCTTCATTCTGTGGATTTCAGGTAATAATTTATGAAATACATTATTAGAGTTATTAGAGTTAATAGGTATCAATTTGTTCTTAAGAAGATAGGTAAAGAAAAATCTTGTCAGCTTTGATTTCATATTTGTTGTCAAAATTAGAAGCGCTTCATGGTAGCTTTTATCTTTTTACGTAAAATTAATCCATAAATATGTACTACTTCTACTGTGTAACAAAAAAAATACTGAATTCTACTGTCTTTGAAAACTGTGAAAACTGGTCACATCCTCTTGACACCCACTCTTTATGTATTTATAGGTGTTGATCAGATCCCCCGTCTGCCTTCTCTTTTCCAGACTAAAAAGACCCAAGCCCCTCATCCTTTCCTCATAAAACAGATGTTCCAGGCCCCTAATCATCTTTGTGGTACTCTGCTGTACCCCCTCTGGCAGTTCCCCCTCCTTCTTGAACTGGGGAGCCCAGAACTGGACACACTATTCCAGATGAGGCCTCACCAGGGTAGAGTAGAGGAGCAGAATAACTTCCCTTGACCTGCTGGTCACACTCTTCCTGATGCACCCCAGGATGCCATTTGCCTTCTTGCCACCAGGGCACATTGCTGGCTCATGGTTGTCCTGTTGTCTGCCAGGACTACCAGGTCTTTTTCCTCAGAGCTGTTCTCCAGCAAGTCACCTCCCAACCTGTACTAGTGCAGGGGGTTCCTCCCCAGGTACAGCACCCTACAGTTGCCCTTGTTGAATTTCATCAGGTTCCTCTCTGCCCAACTCTCCAGCCTGTCCAGGTCTTGCTGTATGGTAGCACAGCCTTCTGGTGTTTCAGCCACCACTCCCACCTTTGTGTCATGAACAAAATTGCTGTTCCATCCCTTCGTCCAGGTCATTGATGAAAATATTGAAGAGGACTGAACCCAGTACTGACCACTGGGAAACACCACTTGTTACGGAACTCTTATTAGATTCTGTGCCACTGATCATGACCCTCTGATCCCTGCCTTTCAGCCAGTTTTCAATCTATTAATTCTGTGGGATTCTGTGGGACACTGTCAAAAGCCATGCTGAGGTCAAGGTAGACAACTTCCACCATCTCATCTATCCATCCAGTCATGCTAGCATAGAAAGATATCATGTTAGTCAGACATGAGTTCCCCTTGGTGAATCCATGTTGACTACTTCTGATAGCTTTCTTTTTCTCCAGATGCTTTGAGTTGACACCCATAATGAGCTGTTCCAAAACTGTAGTCTTCAGTGAGATTGAACATATAGTAAGAAGACAGTTTTGTTTGTGTTCTTTTCTCTCTCAGAGCTGAGAAATACAGTTCCATCACTGGCATTAAATTAGAGTTGAGTCACTAAACTACATTACTTTCTGTTCATCTTAATGCATTGTAAAGGCAAAGAAGTAAATGGGGAAACAATACTCAGTGTTTAGTACTACTTACTCCTAGGCCCATAGTATAGTAAATAGGTGACTTGAGGTAAATAATGAGGATCATGTTCATTGATTACTGCATTGATTACCTGTATTTAAAATATATATATATACACATATATGTACACGTATTTTATGGAGCCTAATGGAAGATTAATAAGTTGAAGCTTGCAATTGCATTTTATGGAATGTTTTGTCAAAGACAATCCACATATTCAAATTACCTACAGAATTTTGAAAATCCTGCATTTGATTGAGATCTAGAATTAAACTATAATTATTTTCACTAAGAAGTTGATGAAAGATAAGTAGTTATTCTATGCAGCAAGTATGAAAAAGTATATATTGATCTTGCTAATTGTTCAATTCGTATATATTTGCTTTAGGAGTAGAAGTGCTTAAAAAATTCCTATTCGCCTATGCCCACCAATTTCTTCCCATTTGCACCCCTGCCCCCAGCTGTGAAAATCTGAGTGCGAAGGAATGTTAGAACACCATTGACTAAATCCAATCTAATAGAATTCTCAAAAAATAAAAGTGGGAAGAGGGAGGCGAATGAAGCTGGAAACAAATAAGGCAAGGCTTTTCAAACTGGGATCAGTACAACAAGAGTTTACACCCTAAAAATAATTTACTAGAAGGTACATTTTCTATGGATAAGGCACTGTGGTCATTCAAATGCCAATTAAAAACTATCCTGAAGGGATATTCAGTTTGATTAAAAGGGAATAGGACTTGGTAATAATTTCTTACAGTGATAATATCTCACAGATTTTTATTTACTACACCTAGGGTATTCTGTCTCTCTTAACTACTGAAATTCATCTTCTTCCAACTAGATGTTATGACATTTTAGATGTCTTCTAATAAAAATCGCAGTAAATGCAAGCTGGAACTAACTTAGAGTAGTATGAAAAAATGTGTGTAGTTGCCTGTCTTGTTTAATACCTCGCTTGTGAAGCAAGATTTAGACTTTATCTACTCTTTGTGCTTAGTCTATACAGAATCACAAAATAGTTTTCATTGGAATAGATGTTTAAAGATCATCTAGTACAACCCCACCTGCAATGAGTTGGGACATCTTCAACTACATCAGGTTGCTCAGATCTCACTGCAGCCTGACCAGGAATGTTTCCAGGGATGGGCTGTCTACCACCTCTCTGGGCAACACGTTCTAGTGTTTCACCACTCCCACAGTAAAGAATTTCTTCCAAATACCTAATCTAAATGTATCCTCTTTCAGTTTAAAGCCATTAACCCTCATCCTATTGCTACAGACCCTGCTAAAAAGTTTGTCCCCATCTTTCCTGTAGGCCCTTTTTAAGTACTGAAAGGCAGCAATAAGGTCTCCCCAGAGTCTTGTCTAGTCTGAACAACCCCAACTCTCTCAGCCTGTCCTCATAGAAGAGGTGTTCCAGCCCCCTGACCATTTTTTTGTTCTTCCTCTGGACTGACTCCAACAGGTCTATGTATTTCCTGTGCTGAGGGCTCCAGAGCTGGATGCAATACTCCAAGTAGGGTTTCACCAGAGGAAGATAGAGGTTCATGACCTGCTGGCCACAATTCATCTGATGCAGCTCAAGATGAGGTTAACCTTTTGGGCTGTGAGTGCACATTGTTGGCTCATGTCCAGCTTTTCACCCACCGGATCCCCAAGCCCTTCTCAGCAGGGCTGCTCTTGATACCTTCATCCCCCACCTGTATTGATACTAGTGTTTGCCCTGACCCAGGTGCAGGACCCTACATTTGGTCTTGTTGAATCTCATGATGTTGACAAGGGTCCACTTCTTGAGCCTGTCCAGGTTCTCCTGGATGGCATCCCGTCCCTCAGGCATGTCAGTTCAGTCACTCATCTTGGTGTCATCTGCAAACTTGCTGAAGGTGCATTTGATCCCACTATGTCATTAATGAAGGTATTGAACAGTACTGGTCCCAATACGGATCCCTGAGGGACAGCACTTGTCAATGACCTCCATCTGGACATTGAGCCATTGACGACTACCCTCTGGATGTGACCATCCAACCAATTCCTTACCATTGAGCAGTTCACCCATAAAATCCATACCTCTCCAATTTAGAGAGAAGGATGTTATGGATGACAATGTGAAAGGCCTTTCTGATATCCAGATAGATGAGTTTCGTAGCTCTCCTCTTGTCCACTGATGTCGTCACTCCATCATAGAAGGCCACTAGGTTAGTCAGGCAGGACTTGCCCTTGGTGAAGCCACATTGGCTGTCTCAAATCACCTCCCTGTCCTCCATGTGCCCCACATGCCCCACTTAATTTGCTGCTTGCTTACTTGGTTAGTATCCAACCTATTTTATGTTGTCCTATGATTTTTTACTTCAGACACATCATATTGTTGGAAAAATTCAGGCATAAAGGAAGTAGAAGAGGGTGGGAAGATTTCAGTATTCCATTAGCTTCCAAATCCTATATCATCACAAAGGTGAAGGAAACTCATGTACGTTCCCAGAACATTTCCATGAATCCTCTTTGAGTCTCTATTTATATACTTAGGCAATCAGAAAGAGCTTGCAAACTCATCAGTACTATGGAGCTGATTCTTAACTGCAGGATACGTATTCATGTGTGTTTCTGCTATACCTGACATCTGGTAGCTTGGCTTAAATATTGTAAGACAGGTTATGAAAAATGGTACAATAAATCACGGCTTCCCACTTAGACCAGTTATATAAAAGTTTCGTTTCCCTTTGAGTATAAAGTCAAGTAAGTTTAGATCATGAATTCTGTATCTCTCCTCTTCCACTTCAAGCCTTACACTGCAGATGTTTGTTTCTGATGCGAGACAGCAACAGAGTCCCTTTCCCAGGTAAGAGCAGAAGTTGTCTGAGTAAGCATATATCCTCAATTATATTGTTACACCCTAAAAAAAAAATAGAAGTCAGCAATTTCACTTGAAAGGAATAGACCTGTGTTGACTTACACTGAAAAGTTGCTTTTTATTTATGTACAGATCAAAATTTACAGTGCTTCCAGGGATATGAGAAGATATAATCTTTAAATTTCTATCTGTGGAGGAAGTTAATGTGTGGTTTTGTTACATTGGTGGTGCAGTGGTTTGGACTGTCTTTCTTCTAAACCAGATGTGAAACCAGTTTGACTTTAAAAAAGGAGAAGAATGGAGTGAAAGACTTTTAGTCTATGTAGAAAGATATATATTAGAGGCAGTAACAGTACTCTTATATCTGCAGTGGCAAAAGGATGCAAGCAAGGTAAGGACTGTAGAAAGAGGTGGTACCTTTTATGATACCAGCTGATATAGACGTATGGTGTGTGTTCTGTTTTGGCAAGTTCTTGGAAAAGGGCTTTTGTGCCTCCAAAGTATCTTGGCAATCTCCTCCCTTCTACCCTTCATCAAACAACAGAAATATTTGAATTGCTGGTTGTCATACAGGCATATGCTAGGATAAAACTGATGTCCCCTGATAATTATATAGGTGGAACTGAACATGTCAGAATGATTCCATGCCTACAATGAAGAAAAGAGGGGAAACGTGCAGTTAGCACTAGAATATTTTTGACAAATAAATAGCCTGGAAAAAACTATGAACCACTTCAAAAGATGAGCCTGAGAAAATCCATAAACATCACGGCTTCATGAACTCAAGCAGAGGTACCAACTTTACGATATTCTGTAGTATTTCCCTACCTGCACCTAAGAGTTTAATGTTCCACCACTAATAGCTATTTGCCTGTCTCGGTCCTGTAAGAGTTAACAACATTATCACCTCTCTCTCTTCTTCCACATCATACTCCCCAGCCTCTGGTCTATAGATGAAAGCCATCTCATCCTTCAAATTATTCTAATTTGCTTAATCGTCTAATCCACTTAAATTTAGAGCCATTGTCCTCAGCGGTAATGGTTCATTCCTATTTGAGACCTGACCACACATCTGTTTTTCTACAAATATTTCATTTCAATTGGTAAACATTATTAACTTTCTTTCTGTCTCTTGCATTATTTTTAAAGCTATATTTTCAGATACATTTTAGTTATGTGTGCCTTAGTTCAATTTCTTAATTTCCATGTGTTTTACTGTAAGAAGTGTAAACAGAAAAATCAATATAAAGAAAAAGACACTTTATTTTCATTGTTACTTCTTTCTCCTTCATAAAATAATTTTGTTCACATCCCATTCTTTTCTCTGCCATAAGGTATGTAAACATTAAAGGCAACTGCTTGGCTATCTGTCAATGAGACTGATATTGTCAAGTTTGCTGATTGGGTAAAACATAAAGGCTGAGAGCTGGGACTCTTTAGCCTGGAGAAGAGAAGGCTGAGTGGACACCTTTTTAATGCTTATAAGTATCTGAAGGGTGGGTTGAAGGAGGATGGAGACAGGCTCTTTTCAGTGGTTCTCAGTGACAGGATGAGGGCAATGGGCACAAGCTGGAACATAGGAAGATCCATTCGAATATGAGGAAAGATTTCTTTCTCGTGAGGGTGAGAGAGCCCTGGAACAGGCTGCCCAGGGAGGTTGTGGAGTCCCCTTCTCTGGAGATCTTCAAGACCTGCCTGGTTGCATTCCTGAGTGATGTGCTGTAGGCAATCCTGCCCTAGCAGGGGAGTTGGACTAGGTGATCTCTAGAAGTCCCTTCCAACTCTGACTATTCCGTAATTCCATGAACACAATTATGAAATAAAATTACCAATTAACACTTAAAGAATTGTTTAGATAAGGCATAAAAATGAAGCTTCTATAGGTAGGGGTGAAGTACATGGGAGAAAAGTACCATTTTTCCCTGAGTGTCACTAGTTTTGGTAACTCCAGAAATAAATAGAAAAGGACAAAGAGTTTTATTAACTGGGCAAACAGGCAAATTGTTTCAATAGATTTTTTGCTGGGACGAAGTATGAGTAATCTCCTTAAGGGTATGATACATGAGGCAGTGGCTTGATATTTTGAGATTCATAGTGAATTAATGAAATTAAATTGTAAATCTAGAAATTTATCTAGAGTGATTACCCATTACAAAACAAAACAAAACAAAAAAACAACAAAAAAGCCCAAAAGCCAGTTTATCCAGAATCACTCACTATGTATATTTTTAAAGTGACTCTTTTTTTAGAGTTGTCAAGGGAAAGTCAGAGTCAAATTTACTTTATAAAGCAATTTATTATACAATATGTAAGCTTTGTCATAGCAAATGTTACAGATAAGAGGTACTACAAATGTGAGCCTTATGCATTATAGTGGGGTTTTGTTAAGACAGGTAGTTTTGTGAATTTTTGGTAAGATTAAGAAAGTATAGAAGAAAAACAAAGGCAATAAAAGAGGTTTAGTTCTATTGAATAGACTTAGTTACTTGAGGGTGTCCTATATTCACTATGCATCAAATTGTTTCTCATGAAAAACTATTTCTCTGAGTCATAACAAAGTATCCCACTTTAAGTCATCATTGACTCATTTGTAAAATGTGTTAGGCCATTAAAATCTTGGAAAAGTAGCACTTTGGTGTTAAACTTTCATATTGATTTAAGTAGCTGATCTGTTTAGAAAGAATAAGAAACTTTAAGTTTTAAATCAACAGGTTTAGTGGTATAAAAATATGCACTTTAATTCTGAATGTGCACCAAGATTATTGTTTTAGTATGCAAATTAATTAATAAACGTCTTCATTATAATGAGATGTACTTGGAGATTGATTTAAAAACTGATATTAAAATGAAATATGTTCATTGAAGCATATCAGGGACATCTAACTGAAAGTTATACTATTTTATTACCATCGGTGACAATATCTTCCTGATGTTTCAATACTAATCCCATTAATTTTCAAATTAGCTATCTAAGGAAAATTTGGTATGGGTTATGGTTATGCAGGTATGACAACACACTGAGGAAGATTTTATTTTCTGGTTTCATGTTCCTCACTGAGATGGGAAAAAGTTTTTTTATTTGTTCACTGAAGATATTAGCCTTATTATATTTATGCATTATTTTTTCCAGGTTTCAAATATACACTGCTATGAAGTTTGGTGTGAAGAAAAGGTCCCTTAAGTTTTTTAAGACCCACTGATGACAGTTGGTGAATCCTCCAATTTATACTGTGCTCTCTATGAATAAAGAAAGTCTCACAATGTACTAAGGGCAAAGAACCTTAATCACACATGGAAATCCCTGACAATGACAGATATCTACCAGTCTTTAAGTATATGCACTCTCCTCCAGAGTAAAGAACCTGAAAGCAAAAGCTAATGCAACCCTATTGATTTTAAAACTTAAATTACTCATCATGTGCTATGTGAATTGCATCATGCGAGTGATGTATCAGTTAATAAGTATTGTAAATATTATTTTTTTTAATGAGAGTCTAATTAATAATTTTTTAAGTGGAGCAGATGATTTTTCAATTGATATTTACATGAAAATTATTTTTTTTTAAAGTTGGAACATCTCTGGATCTGGGTGTTAGATTCTCCTTTATCACTTTATCTGCATCTATACATGATTCAAAACACCTGTGGAATATCAAAGAGTTAAATGTAAATTAGATAACATGAGCTTTAGGCCTAATCTATGTACTTGTGTAATTTCATCCTGAGTATTGTAATTACTGTCATTATCCCCAATAAAAAGTAGATTCTGCACTGTTCTTTCCACAATAGTCTTGAGTATCTGAATCATTTTACATAGCCAAAGCACTTTGAAATCTTTATGGAACAAATGTAGATAAGAAATACCTAAATGTTTATTGTCCTATGTTTTAGATAAGCATATGAACAATTCTTCAGTTTTCATATAAAAAATTTTAAAAGTCACTGAGAAATATATTCCTTATTTTTTGTCCATCTACAAAATTAGTGGATTCGAAGCTATCGGGTTTTGATCACAGAAATCATAAAGCTTGGCTCTAAATGATCAAGCCATTAGTATTAATGTCAGCAAGAACTTTTATATTCATATATTCATGTTTAAGATCACAGCTGCTATTAAAAATTACAAATATGGGGAATGATTTCCTGGAACTGATTTTCTTTAACATAGCTCATGGGATAGAAGGGCGTAAATACCAATGCATTAGTGCAGAATGAAAATATTAACTCAGATTGTACACTTCTTGAAGAAGTTGGCCATTGTAATGTTTGTATGTATTTGTTAAATAGACTTTTTAATAGACTACTTTACTTGTATATTTCTAAACTTAAATCAAACACGAATTTGTTTCAGTAAAAAGAACACAGTGTTGAGATTTTGCATACATTCAGGGAAAATATAATATATACATGCAACGTGATACCAAAATATAAAATTAAAAACATAATGAAAATTTAAGACAGACTTTTGTTGTCTGGTTTTTCATTAAATATTAAATCTTTGGTTTCCTCCCTAAAAGACAATTTGCTGTTGTAATTTTACCTCCACCTTCCCCTACGACATCCTTCATAAAAGACTTTAAAGTACAGAGTAGACGTTATATATATCATGCTGGATAGGAACTGAATGTAGACATTAAATCTGTACAGTACCTGTGCAACATACAGGCTTAAAATATTCAGATATTATTATCCAACTTAGCTGTTAGAGTGTTTGTATGAAATTTAACCGTGGTAGGAATTATAACAACAAAGTCCAAAAATATTTAGGAAAATCATTATTATTCTTCCTGTAGTTTTCTTCCAATATATATCTTTCTTAATATCTTCAATATAACACTATTTTTGTCATCTAATAAAAAGTAATCAACAATAATCCTCCATCTTTTATAGAATTTAAATTATAATAAGTAATAAACTTGCTATTTCTTATTGATACAGCAGAATATATTTCTGTCAAAAGCCAGATATATTAGTTGTGTTAATGAAACTGTATAGATGATAGTTCTACAATGTAATGTGATTTACTCCATAAAATAATGCAAAGACTTTAAAATACAACAAAAGTATAAACCAACCATCGATATTTTCTTATCAAAAAGATTGGAGGTATGTTTTTTAATGGGATAGAACATTCTTACACTAAATGGTTGCTCATGAGGAAATTCACTGCTGTGTCAAAATCCAGAACCTGGGTGTTAAAATGCAGTTAATGTAATTATGAATTTTTAACTGACAATTAGAAAAGTACATTAATGTTGATTCATTATGGTATATTAGAGGTACTGATCTAAAAAAAATGTAGTTTTGTTGGGTTTTTTTAAGGAAAATACTATTTCACTATAGGAATTCAGGAATATCACAGTGGTACAGAATACACTGTAAAGAAGTTTTAACTTTGTCATTATCAACAGCAAATAGATCTTCTCCCTTCCTTTGTCTTTTCCACCTCTTTCCTGCTTTCTTTGCTCTAACACTAGCTGTTAGACTACTACAGTTGTTTCCATTAACTTTTATTTACATTCTCTTCCTTTTGCAGAGAAAACTTTTTTCTCTGTTGTGCATCTAATAACCTTCCTTTCTCTCCTTGAAACTTCAGTGCTTGACAGTGATTACCAGTTCAAGACTTCTGAGACCATTATCAGGGTAAACTGTAAAAGAGTTGAAATGTGCCTTTCAGAGACTATGGGTTTTTTTCGGAGACATAAATATTCAACCTATACTAATAAATTCAATTTGCACCTGAGGACTGAAAAAGGTTTAAGAGCTAAAAAAAAGTGGTTCACTCAGTAAAGGTCATTTTGCATAAACACTCACCACATATAGAAGGAATATTTGAGTATATTTGAAGAAAGCAAAGAAATCTGTAATGTTTTCCATCAAAACTGAAAACTATAAATGGCCACTTTCTGGGAGTATTATTTCAATTTTATAAATTCCATGCAGAGATTAGGAGCAGAACATGGGTCCAAGTGTAAAAGAAATGTCTAATTCACAGGAAAACTACCCATGAAAATCAATGTCGATAACTAGATGAATTTGTAGGACATAGTTAACATAGAGCTATCCTTTAAGGACATAGCACTTTTTGTTACATTCACTTGTGCATCCTGAGAGACATATTAGTCCAGCAAAGTCACAGGCATGCCATCTATCTCCTGAATTGCAGGTCCTTTTCATCTTAATAGTAATATTATATTATTAACCATGCTTCCTCAAGCTGAGCATGCCTTGAAGTGCTCATACCATGAGAAAGATGGTCTTTAAAAGATATCTCTGCTGTTAGTTACAAAAGGTGATGAACTACTATTATAAGATCATCTAAAGAGAATTATTGAAATTACACATAATTTTCCACTTATGAAAGTATTTTCTTGTTTGGATAGATTCTTAAAACTCTAGCTAAGGTTAAACCCATCAACACTGCATCTGATTCTAATTTACCAGAGTCCTCTGAGTGCTCTCATATGCATTTAAGGGTATGACAAAAAGAAATCTCTTCATACACAATATTCATAGTTGTCATAATGATGGGAAGGAAGAATATGATGACTGCACTGTCTTTACCTAGGGTGAAATACAGGTTATTGGGCTTTCTTTATTATCTTACTGATGTTACATTTTTCCCTCGGAAGGAGTGACTAAGAATATCAAGAGTAGCCTTACTATGTAAAAAATGGTCATGTGATTAACTGTTTCTATATAATTGGAAGCTTTCAGAGCTGAAACTTTGACTTTATGCATGAGTAATAAGCATGGCTTAGGTGTGTGCCACCTGTTTCTCAATTTCACTTTCCTGTATCAATGTCAAAAAAGAACAGAAGGAAATACCAGAATTTGTTTTATTTAAGTTTTCTTTTCCTGTTAGCACATTCATTATACCCTTTAAGTAATTCTTTTATGATGTCAGATCAATGCTGAAAGAAACCTGCTGTGCTGGAAGAAGCAGAAAGATGTCCACTTCTTATTATAGTCAACATGAGGTCTTTTTTTGTTTTATGTGACTCTTTTCCAGCCTTCAGGTTTTGTTCTTTTCTCAGAAAGCAGAATGGCCCTTCAGGCAAGGCAGGTGGTGTTAAGTCAACTCATCAATTTCACTCTAAGATCAAATCAACAAACAGTACAAGGGCTACTCCAAATGTCTGAAAAGTATACCTGACTCCTACAGTGCTGCATAATATTAGAAGGACAACATATCTCATTTTTTAATCCCTAGATCCATAGCAAAAAATTAAGCATATGTAGCTAAAAAAGGGGGATTTAGGTTGGTCTGGAATTACATCTTTACCTCCCATAATATAGATCAGCCCCATGTTCTGCTGGTTTTGTCTTTTATTTCTTTCTTTTTGAGGTTTTTCTGCCATCACAATGAAGAAATCCATAGGAAATCTATTTCCAAAGAAGCAAACCTTTAATTCAGGAAAGAATACATCCTCCCTTACCCACCAAGTTACCTATGTATAGCAGGAGTAAGTGTTTAAAATAATTTAAAATTTACCTTTAAAAACCTTTAAAATAATTCTAGCAGTATATTACAATAGGTCTAAAAAGAACTGACAGTGCATTTTTCAGATACTATAATATTTAAATTTTTTTGTGAAATTGGGAAATATTCCAATTTCAGTGTCCTACAGATCTTTGCTGCAGAATGCGTATACTTCACCCACTGGTACTAAATAGCTTCATAAAAGATACAGAGATGAAATTTTGAATGACGACATACCATAATGAACCCCAACTGAGAACTGGAAAAGGTGAAAAACAAGCTTTCCAGTGGGAAATATATCTTGCTGACCTGGTTCCAGTGGGGATAGGGTTGATTCTCCCCAGGATCTGGCAGGGACACAGGTATTCCATCCCATGGGTAGCCAGGAGATAGCCATGGGACGGGACAGGTGCACTAGTACCATAGTCATGTATGTACAAACTGCCCTTGTCTTAGCCCATTTTGCCTTTTTTCCCATTTTGCAGAGATTTGCCTTTTTCTTCCTATTCTCCCCTCACAGCTCAGGGGGGGAAAGAGGGGAGAGAGAGCAACTTCATGGTTCTGTGTTGCTGGGGCTAAATGATGACTCTTGCCAGACAGTGAGTCAGTTACCCCATCCATCATCTCTCATTCGTGTTAATCAAGAAAGACCTAAAAAAACTATTCCAAAGGCAAACTTCATGATTAAAATTCATACCTATACCATGAACTGAAGAATACAGGCCTTATAGAGCTATGAATTTATAGCAGAATATATTTTCCTCCCACCATTCATGACTCACAATCTAGAGATCACACCTCTTCCCTAAAGCAAATTTCTATCACCCTTCACTGCTCTCATTCTAAACTCACATCAACTTTCATGTATGCCTTAGATACCAAATCCCTTTTTCTCAGCAGTCTATCGTGTACCCAATTAAGGTCAGAACAATTATTCTTGACTTGTGTTTAGCTTTTGAAGTTTTCTGCTTCAGCTTCAGACCAGAAGATCTGGTATGTCTGAAAAGCTTTCTAACCTCTTCTAACTATAATAACAGTTCTAATAAAAGAGGTTGTTTTCATCTAAATGGCTTCCTTATCTAGAAGAGTTGTGGCAGTACATTTTTGTTACCTGTATGTGAATGTGTGAGTGCTTGGCTACATTTTTTAGTCTGAAAAACTATCAGATATTTAGATATTTTGTGGTAGTTTTTCTGCTTAGGTCAATCATAAGCACAAGAAATTCTGATTTACATGTAATCAAAGTGTTCAGAAAATACTTTATTGTACAGTTTTGGGGCAACTGGCTGACCCAGGATCATGGAATGTAGATAAGGTTCTCATAGATGCATTTCAGTTAAGGCATTTTCTGCATTAATTTTAGACATTTAGGGTGCTGGGAAATTTGGCAGCTATAACATGAATACTGGGGAAAAATAAAGCACAGATATTTATGCACAAGAAAACAGAAATTATGACTTTCTATTAAGCTATGGATCATATCTTCTCTTGCATTTTCAACTAATAAAAGAAAAAGTTGCTACTTGTTTTAAAAAATCAAAATATTTGAAAATATGACATACAGTAGAAAAACAGAGTTTTACTTCATTAACCTTTAAAAATATAGTTTAAAATAATACAGGAAAAGATAACTAAAATTTACACAAGCATGTAATATTTGTACATTATTTCATTGTGTACCGGCTATTTTATTTCCTATCAACTATTTGGTTTATTGCCCTCCAAGAAATGTGAAAGATCTAAAGAGGTCAAGTCCACCATTATTCAGACAAGACCTAACTTCTCTTTCATTCTCAAATGAAAATATGGTATTATTTAATATTTTTCACTATTGTCTCTAATGCTGGTTCTGTTCTGCACTGTATATTAAGTGTAATGCAAACACATATAATTTTCATATTTCAACAGACTTTGCATTTTCTGTTTCAACATATAAGAATAGATGGAGCTTGGCATTATATGTTTATCATAGTACTTGTGTGACAGGCAACTAAAGATCTAAATCACGTGGAAAATATGAGCAAATCTCATAACTTTGACCATTTTGTGTTATATAAAACTATGCAAATGTGAGTTTTATTTTAGAGGCCACTGTTTATACCTTTTATGGATTTATACTGTATAGGAAATTTCAGACTGCAGTAAGAAAAGCTCATTTTCTCCAAGACTAGCTATCTTCAACCAATGGTTTTGAGCCCAAATATATATAAGTATATATATGTGTGTGTGTGTGTGTTCATTATCATAACTGGTACATTGAATTCACAATGCTTTTTCATAATATTTATGTGTGCAATATGAGGTCTGTTAAATATATTAACATTAATATAAAAGATAAACCAGTTAGATTTTGTCAATTGCATGCTGTATTCCCTAAATACTTTAAAATAATGTTCTGTATAGCAGCTGTTATACATTTTTTCAAATTATTCTGAGAAATCGCCAGTTTAAGTATTATTTGAAGAGAATAGACAAGATTTGTTCTTATGAGCTGAAAGCTGTTATTGCAGGAAAGATCCAAGTTTTGACATTCACTGCTGCAGAAATTTTGCCAAAACGGGAGGGAGAAGAGGAATAATAGTTTTCTCTGAGGTACTTAATCTGCATATAGATAAGCTTCTTCACTTTGTGAATCGTAGATATCAATCATTCATGTTCATCAGTGTCTCATACATATTCATTAGAACAAACTGTTATGCATGATTAAAGCTGTTATAAAATGACAATACTGTGTTTTGTTTTTATCTCAGGTCTCTGTGTACTGAAAACTCCACTGGCTGTTTCCATCTCATAATCTAACAACACTTTCTGCTATCTACAAAGAACCAAAGCTCCATATGAGCTTGCATGGATTCACAGCCTGCATTCAAACTACTTTGCACTTTTTTAGCAGTTATGAAATGATCCTGAAGCTTTTCTATTTTTTGAGCAAAGATTTCAGCAGTGTTCAAAGGCAAATTCCAAGCTTTTAGGGATTAACTAGAAATATTATTAAATATGTATTTAATGTGTTCATTTACATGCAAGTACTGGGAGGAATGTTGCTGTATGGGAAAATGCAAGTACATTTTCATATTTTCCCTAAATATGTTTTGTGATTTTGTAGTTGTTTGTATGATTTCTGTGCTTCCATTTGGACTCACAGCCTCTGTGACACTAGATTTGTTACAAGACTACAGGGAAAAAACCAGTGCCTGTCTTGCCTAAATTCTTATATTCTCAGACCTTCGGCTGTCATTTCTTTTCTGCAGCCAGTTGTATAGAATATGAAGTTTTACTGATTTTACTAGAAGTACAGCTAGGAAACACAATTCTAAAAAATGCATGGATAGGTTTGTGAAGCATTCAGAATACATTATCCATCTCCACTTGATTTTGGAAGATTAAAAAGCATTTGTTTAGTACTCAGATTTTCTCTGCAAGACTGTTTCTTCAAAAGATCGGGGTGCTTTGGTTGTTATAAGAAAAAAGTAAGCCCTTCACTTTTGGCCTGGAGGCAAATGTTTTACAAAGCCTGTCTGCTCTAGATATTCTCATATACAAAAATTTATAGTCTAGATTAAATGAAAAGTGAAAAGTGAAAAGCAGGCTTTTTTGTTTTTTATTATTTCGCTTAAGTGAATGAAGAATGCCTCAATGAGTGACTAGTATTTCCTTCAGAAAACAATACTTCCCATTTTTTGCTATTCTAATTCCATTACAATGTCCATTTTTCATCTTCCAATGGTGACAATTTGCTCAGTGCATTAGTGAGACTAAATAGTGTGTCTTGCATTAAATTGAATCCCCGATCAAAGATTTATTTTTTTTAATACTCCAGAATTAAATTAGAAAAATATGCCTTTCTCTGAATTTCTAACCTATGAACCTGGAACATGAATAAGAAAAATAAACACATAGAGGACTGAAAAGATACTATGGCAAAACAGTTATATTGTGCAATGAGTTGGTCAAGGAAGGATCTTGTGACAATAATTCATCAGCTGTACAATATATAACCACATCTGTCTGTCATTTGAATTTTCTAGTCTGTCAAAGGAATCATAGCCAGGGCTTAGCTAGCTTTATGGTTTGCAAGCTTTTTCTGGTATGTAATGTAAATTTCCTTAGCTATAAGACCATAGTTCTTTGAACTGTCAGGCGAGCATAATAGGAATAGATTGTGACCTAGAACGAAGAACCTTTATTTGCTCCTTCTAGACTTAATAATTTTAAGACCTATAACCTTTTCTTAAATCTGTTCTAATAGATATATAATAATTTTTCTTCAAAAATTGATACCTCAAGTTGGTCAATGGTATTCCAGTTCCATCTTTACTTGTGTAAAACAGTATTTTAATTAATTTTTGCAAGTTTTACAAGTGAGGGGCATTTCTATATACCCTAGTATATTGTTTGTCTTCCTCATAACTGTGGTACTGCTCTTTCATCTTCAACTTTAACTGCAAGTAATTTTCAGCAAATATGGTATCAGTCATCTTCAATCCTTGCATTTATGTAAAATTTTATATTAAGTGTAGGAAACTGAATCTCATCCTAATCGTATTTTCTATGTTACTTTTCCACAGCATTTTTCTTCAGCTCTTTGAAGACTAGCCCTGTCTGCCACTAGACCTACATAGATTTGCTGTCATCTGCAGATTGAATAAGCATACTAATAAATCATCAAAGACTTTCATGACATTTTGATTTAGAATAACAGAATTCCTTCTTCACTGTTTGTCACAAAATTCCCAATACCTATTTTGAACTTATTTTTTAAATTTATAATCTAATCAATAGTAGCTTCAAATAGTCCGTGTGCCTCTAATATGTAATTATGTGAGATACTGTTTCAAAACACATTTCCGTGGAGACTCTATATATGACTAAATATATCTATATATTTGATATTTACTGTTTTTATCATCTCATAAAAAGAAAAAAAGATCCTTTGAAATTATTTGTCCATCACATATCTCAGTGTTGCCTTTTAGATGTCTCTGAATTATTTCTTTCACTACTGAGAAATTAAATTTAAGGTTATAGATTTACAGCTTTCCACTTTTTAAGGTTAAACACAAAGACTTGATTCTTCAGCTTCCCTTATCATTTTCTCAAAGATAACAGTACATGGCTTTAAGCTTAATCCAGCCGCTTCATCTCCCTAAGTACTCTAAGTTAAATTTCACAGAGCCCACTAGATATCAAAAATTGTATTTGGACAGTTTCTCACCTTTTGCTTCAGCCTAGCCTAATTTCTTCTATGTCAATTTATGACATGAATTATGTTTGCCCACATTACCATCACTTTTTTATATAATGGAGACTGAAGCAAAATGGAATTCAACATTTCAGCCTTTTTGGCCCATCAGTGTAAGAGCTGTGTCTGTACTGTGTACTGCACAATGCTATAACTTTGTTTATTTTATCTATATTATCTTTGGGGCAAATAATATGTTGCCAGCTGGTGTGGTTTGATTTGTTCATGATATTTTTGAAACAAATTAGAAACAAAAGGTTTAATTTGAACAGATTTTGGAACTAGGAAGACACACGGCTAGCTGTCTAATATTACTATTTAAGCTACTTCAGCAGTTGAGTGAATCACAGAATCACAGAATATCAGGGATTGGAAGGGACCTTGAAAGATCATCTCCTCCAGTCCCCCTGACAGAGCAGGAAATTTAAAGGAATGAAATTTAAAGGAATTTGAAAATACAGTTGCATCGGGGTATTTTCTCCTGAGGAGTAATTTTAGTCTTCTGTCCATTAGTCTATTTCAATTTCCCTTCAGTTAAACACAGTAAAATTTTTCTGTACAGAGACACTCAATGAGTCTACTTAGTTGCTTCTTAACCTGTGCTGGTTGGAGCAAAGTGATTCAAAGACCACGAAATACCGTGTTTATAGTGGGATGGCTGCATACCTTGAAAGGGTGATCCACAGAATCCATCCATATTATTGAGACATTTCTTATTTACAGCTGTATGCAGAGAAAGTAGAGTTCTGTCTGAACATAAGGAGGTCCCATTCTTTTGGGATTCAAAGATCCACTCCAGATCTCACTCAACAAGTGAGACACGTAACTGTGAAAATCCCTGAAAATTAGCAGGAAACACTGATGTTATAATCCCTTCAGAAGGGGAAAAAAAAAAAAAAAAAGACAGAAAAGTTAAAAAAAAGGAAAAAAGAAAAGGGAAAGAAAACCCAACACACTCATAAGAGATCTAGGAACCTTGGTCCTGTGCCGTCTTCAAAGCCATATCTGATTTTCTCAGCAAAATTTTGAATAGCCGTGGTACAGATTAGTTTATATGAGGCAACTCTCCTGTGAAGTCAAGTCTCTAAGATTCATAGGAGTAAGTCAATAGCAGTATTTTATAGGTCTGTGGCTAGTTCTGCATGAAAAAATAATTGCATTACTGCCTGTGCTTCTGGGTTTGTTTTTTTACTGAATGACTCCAGGATTAATCTAAATAAAATATAGGATTATCTCGGATTAAATCTAGATTCCTTGCAGAAGTATGCTCTAATTTCTAACTAAAAGAAGAAAATTTGTATAAAAATTTGATTAAAACTAATGATTGACTTCATAAAGAGAAAATCTGACTGTTAAAGCTTAATGAGTATCTAATTTGAAGAAAAAATAAAGGTAAAAAATGCAGGCATTAAAAAGGTAGAGAAGATGGTGACAGATGAAGAAAAGTAGGGACGAAAAATGTGATATAGTCTGTTGTGGACAAATATTGGTAGAATGTGGTCATAGCCACCAAATCTTTTAGCAAGTGCCAGGAAATGATACCATTAATCAGTAATCAATTAATTAGGGGTGTATAAATCAAGCAATTAATTCTATAAACACACAATTAATTGAGAAAATCATGTAGGTGCAAAGTCAATTAGGTTGTAAAACTCATTATAAATAAAAATACACAGGCCATGGAGTGGAATTAAACAGACAAAGTTTAAGGAGTAAAAATTAGCTGAGCAAATAAAATCAATAAGTGGACAATAAACAGAAGTAGTGAATTAGTTAAGCAGGATGAAAGGTAATTAAATTATTAAAGAAGTAATCAATGAATCGATAAATTAATTCCCCAGAGAGTGATGTGGTCAGTAAAGTAAGGACAAGCACTCCAGTCATTATCAGGAGGCAGTCAACAAGGCATGAGAACAGCTACCTGGAGAAAGTTTAGTGGCTGCTCTGGATAGAATCACAGAATCATTCAGGTTGGAAAAAAACCCTTGAGATCCTCCAACCATCAGCCCTACTTTACAAAGTTGTCCCCTACACCATATGCCCCAACACCACATCTAAATGACTCTTAAACACATTCAGGGATGGGGACTCAGCCACCTCCCTGGGCAGCCCATTCTAATGTCTGACCACTCTTTCTGGGAAAGTCTTTCCTAATGTTCAGCCTAGACCTACCCTGTTGCAGCTTGAAGCCATTCCCTCTCATTCTATTGCTAATTACCTGTGAGAAGAGACCAGCACCAACCTCTCTATAATGTCCTTTCAAGTAGTTGTAGAGAGCAATGAGGTCTCCCCTCAGCCTCCTCTTCCTCAAACTAGAAAGTCCCAGCTCCTTCAATCACTCTTCAGAAGATTTATTCTCCAGGCCCTCCACCAGCTTTGTTACCCTCCTCTGCACCCTCTCCAGCACCTTGACATCTCTCTTGTGTTGAGGTGCCCAGAA
>VXBJ01007844.1:174676-194950 GCA_013400055.1 Nycticryphes semicollaris
AAAAAAAAAAAAAAAAGGAGAACATCTCAAAGGACTTTGAACTAATAGAGAGCTAGAGAAGGGGAAGAGTCAGACTTTTGACCCTACAAAGTGAAATTGGTTCTTTACTACAGTTTTAGTTTCTTTCTAGAGCAAGAACTTGAAAAAACCCTCTTCATTATCCACTGAATGTTACTCTGTTCCTACTATTTGTAACTGAAGATTTTGACAAATGCTTTCAAGTTCTTCAGTTTTGCTTTTACAGTGTAAATTAGATTGTGTGGTAAAGCATATTCTAATAATTACAAGGCACTGGATTGCTATACTATTATTTAATTTTATTTGGCAGCAGGTTTTGATATATGCTGCATAATGCTCCTGTTCTCTCTCGATGTTTCTATCCGTCCAGGATTTAAAGCAAAAACTGAAGGCACAAGATGAAATAAGTGAAGGTCTGGGATCCAGATTCAAATTCATGACTGATCCCAAACTCCCTGATCATTTGGAGTGTCTATATGCTGGTACTTTGTTTGTGTTGTATGGAATGAGGCAAATGGCTCCACGATGCAGAAAAACTACGTTGGATTCACCTTTGAATTCTAGTTTGTTTAGGCAATATAGAAACAGCCTGTTTGAGATTCTTGTGTTTGTAAAATGAAGCACACTCAGGCACAGGCACTAAAAGAAGATTTGGCAGAGCCCAAAGTTCGAAAAGCAGTTGTCAAGTTTAGACCTGGTTTGGTTGGCTTGAAACAAGTCAAATATGTCCCTGTTCTTGTGTCTTTATGCACACCACACCCAATCCCTAGTTGTGTAAACAGCTAGGACCTTAACCCGGTTTTTAACAATGAACTTCTGGTAATTTCTGTGTGTCCTCGCATAGATAACTTGTTCCTTCAATTTTTTATGTGGAAGATGCAAAGGAAAAAAAAATCTCTATGAAAGATACAAAGGAAAGTGTGATTATTATCTCCATACACTCAATTTGGAAAGCGCTGGCTTTTTAAATCATATTAAGAACCTTGCTTGACATGTTGTCTGTTTAATTATTCAGTCATCTTCCTAGACCAAACAGGATTTCTGTTCTCTCAAGAAAAAGTAATGATGCTGGAAAATTGCTTTGATTGCCTTTATCAATCAACACTATGAATAATCTCTTATTAGCCTGAAACGTGATCATGGCATTGTTACTTTCTTTGTATTTGTCTCTTTTTTGCTTCTTTATTCTTTACATGGAACATGTGATTGGATAATAATTTAACAATTAGCTGATGCTACTGAGTCATTTTGATCTCTTTCCAATCCAACAGTTTTTACTTTTGAACACATTCATTTTCTGTATCACTGAAGAGAATAATATTTTTAGAACACTAAAATCATTGTCTTATCAGTAAAAACTTGGTGATGAAGTCTTAATTTTAAAAAGCTTTTACTTTCATCTTTACATTTTTTGAAGAAACACACTCTTCTTCTGTTTATCAGTGCCCCTCTCTTGCAGTTTCCTTTAAAACTGCATGATATTCTCACAGAATTTATAATTTATGATAAAAGTACACAGTTGTAATAAATACTTATCAAATTGAGTTAAGAAGTGTGAGATTTATTCTATTATCAACTTCTCACTGTGCAGATATTCCATATCTTATAATTCCTTGGCAAATACTTTTTATTCTAGCATTTGCACCATTTGTTACACTGACCTCAAGTTTCCATTTGTTTCAACATTATTTTCTGTATTTCTTTAAGGATGAAAATATTATTATTCCTTACCTCCTTTATGAGAACCTGCTGAGGAACTAGAGTCTAGGCCATATTAGATTTTTTCAATAGTTCTTTTAACAGTAATTGAGTTTTTACTGCTGTGCAGTTGGAATCAGAGTAAGATGAATTCAGATAAAATCCAGTGGAAGACTATCTCCATAGACAGCTTTAATTCTGTACCATATTGACTGAGAAAAGACTCTTGAGAAGTGTAACAGCTCTGAGTAAAACTCAGATACACTAATTTCCTAATGCAATTATTTGAAGATGACAATATGCCTCTGAGTGGTTTGTAACAGTTAAAAATAAAAAAAGATTGCCTGGCCATTTTTAGATATTTATTTTCAGTTTACCAAAACCTTAAGCAAGTCTTGCAAAACTTGTGATTAGCAAACCACTTAAACGTTTTAATACACCAAATTAATTATTTGGTTGATAATCACATAGAAAACTAAAAGTACACTATATATTTCTAGAACTTTATGACAGCTGAATCGTTAAGGAAAATAATTCTCCCTCCCTCCTTGCCCCTCTTCCCTCAAGGTTTTTTCACATTACTTTTTTTATACCTTTAATAGTCATACAGATGATCAAATGGAATGCATGGAACGATAGACAGCAATGAGGCATTTACCAAAGCCGCGAAATATATGTAGGTTCTCAGGTCAAAGAATAAGCAAATAAACATTGTGACCTTAACTTCTGATTTGCATCTTTGAAAATTAATTTCTGTAACACCAAACCCAATAAGTAACTGTTTTATCATCTTTCCATTTTTACAGTTTACTTGAATCTGGAAAATTGAATTTTTCACTTCTGTAATGTAAAGAAGATTATCAACCCATTACTATTTATTTTTTTAAATTCAAAATCTTTATTACATGTTGCGAGCAGTTAGCAGAAAATCTGCATGGTAAGTCTTCACAACAGCTGTGTGAAGAATTCCAAGCGTTCCGCAGATGGGAAAGTTATGGCGGAAAGGATTATTAGCTTCTGAATTACAGTATCAAGTATGTTTCTTCTGTTCTCTTCTTCTAAGTTATTCCTTTTAGTTTCCATAAAGGGTTTCTAATTTTCACTATATTTCCACTAGCTTTAATTAACCTTTATTTTCCATTTATATAGCTATTACAGTGACTATAGTTGTACCATTACTTTACATTCTTGGATAGACTTCCCTTGAGTAAAGGCCCAGGAAAAGAAAAATGAAGAATGAAGACGACTTAGGAAGCAAAAAACCCATTTGTAACATAGAGATTTATATTCTAAGAAGTCTGAGACTTGTTATTTTTATAGTATTTATAATTTTAGTATTTTATTTATTGTATTGAGAAAATATGATCTATATAACTTATTAGTTTTCACATTCAAGAACTCCTTTAGATTTCTAGTTTATTTCCTTTTTGCTTGTTTGTTTTCTTCTTCACCAATGTGGGCAGTGAGCAAGGCCATCTTTAAGACAATATCTATTAGACAAGGAGACTGGCCTCAAAGAATATTTATATCCATGGCTGACAACTTAAAGGAAACTTTTAATTATGAACTTCCATAGAATCATGAGAATTAATTCATCAAGCATGGGATAAATAGTATGTTCTTTCCTTTCTCCTGACCTTGGACAACAGTGTGGTCAACACCTTTTATAAAGGCAATACTCTCACAAATGTTTGACTTGTAACCTCCCAAGATTAGGCTAGGATTTTTTTGAAGAACTTTGTAGGACGCAAGCTGGAGACGAGGATGTGGTCATCTCAGCAAGACAGTGGTACAAATGAAGGAATGTTTTCCTCCTTTTGTTCCTAAATAGCCTTCATTCTTTAGTGCCATAGTGTCTTTTGAATAAGAATGTTTTGTATCTGGCATTCTGTTTTAATAAGAAACTATATGCTGAGATTGAAAAGACTGCAATTGCAGTGCTTGTTTAACTGGTATTATTTTTTTACGATATTCTACATATCATTGATGATTCTGTTCATCAGCACCACAGTTAATCACTCCTCCCCTTAATAATAGTGACACCAATGGGAATAGTAGTCTCCAAGTCCAATATTTTTATTGAAATATAGAATGAGAGAAAAGTCAGATGTTATTTATGGCCCTACTTACTTCGGTGGTCGATATCATTAATGGTCTCTGACTGCCAAAGCGAATCAAGAAGCAGAAGTGTTTCATCCTTCTTACTCTATCCATGCAGACTAATATGGCCTATTTATTCACGTTATGCTTATGAATTTCACAGACGCGTTTTTGTAAGAAAACTCTATTAAAAGCTTTTCTTATAGTAACATCTCATCCTCCTCTTCTAGAAAAAGCCTTCACAGTTCAGCCACTTTTTTATGTTGCAGGTAATGGGTATCTGGATCCCTGGAAAATATATCCCATTCATTTCGTACAGTATAGAAAGCTAAATGGTCCTTGGACTTTTCTTCTTTGGGGGAATAAGTCAAATGTGACAATAAATAACTATAATGTACTGTACATTTAAATTTAAAAGTGCCCCTGTTGGTTGTTCTAGTTGAAATAGGATGGAAAAAGTCCCAGCATACATATTGGGGAAATCCGCCAGGAAGACTATTCTGTAAAAACAAAAGTGCTGATGTTAAAGATCAGTGTGGTATGCTATTATACAGTGGTTTGACTATTAATTCCACTGCTAATTTGAGAGCCCCAAATTCTCCTTAGCCTGGCAGAGCCAGAAGTAACCTTCAGTAATATTTCTACATATAGGGACAGCAACAGAGGTAGCAAGGAAACAAGGGCAATGATTAATCTTTAAAACAGGGCAATTTAAATGTATTCTGTGACTCCTTATTTAACCTCTGCTGCCCAGAGAATGTAGCAGCCCATACAAATTTCTACATATATACACACATGCCAGACACAGTGTGTTTATAGTCTATGAAATTACTTTTGATCAAGACCAAAGGGTGTGGAAATAGGAATACTTGTCTATTCCTTGTTCATTCCAGAATCAAGTATTAAAAACCTTAGTAATAAGCAATAAAGGGCACACAATATGCAATACAATGACTAGCTTCTCTCTCTCTTTTTTGTTATGTCTTTATCTTAGATCCATCTATTTATAGTTTTTGTTGATCTTTTTACTTGTTTATTCCATGCAAGAGATTTCAGTCAGTTTTTCGCAAACATTAACTTTGTATATAATTTATACACCATTTTTAATCAGTCACATTTTAGCTCTCACAGAAATACAAGCCCCAAAATATTTTTGGGGCCCTTTATAATTTTTGATATATGATTATTTGGTTGGATACATTTAAATGTCTTTCTTACCTCTTAAACTTCAGCAAAACATCCTGTATCTGAAAGATTCCACAACTGGGAATGTTATAAGATATAATGGCAACTAATGGAAAGCCATGTACCTTACCTGCACTGTATACAGTAGCATATTTGAAAGAGCAAATAATTACAGTGAAAAGCTGGTGTGGAAGGTAGTGAGTTTGGTACTTACATCTGCCTGTACCCATTTCATCAGTCGGTGAACCAACTATTCCCAAAAGAGTTTAGGCTGCTTTGAAATATGTTGTCTCTGACCATAGCCACTTGGCATGGATGGCATGGACAGCATGGACATCCAATACTAAGTTGACAGGGCAGGATACAACTTTATTTGTAAATGTGCTATGTAAAGGCATGCATTGCTTAATGGACTCTGTTCAGTATATAATGACGAAACAGAAGACTAAATATCTTCAGATCTTTTTTCCTTTCCCTGCAACCCATGGTCAAATCTTTCTGATGCACTTGCTGGTCCCTCCATGTCTTCTCATAACCTTTTCCTTCAAAGGTTAATTTCAGGCTAGTTTAAGACACAAACCTAATTTAGCCCATTCAGTCTCCCTCTGTTTAGGCCAGCCCAAACCAATCTTCATCATCAGAGAGTTCCTGTTTTATGGTTCGTGTTAGATATCCAGTCAATAAATTTTTTATGTGTAACATAAACTGCATTTCTGTGTACCTTCTGTTATGGATGTTGCATAATCTCCATAAAATCCTCATCTGGATTTGCACCAGTACACTTTTTCTGCCGTTGTAAATTAACATCTGGTTCTTGTAAGTGCAACTGCTGGGCCAGTATGGCAAATAATATAGTAGACACAGTTAATCTCTGAGGATGTCAGGTTGTTTACCATTGTTACAGTGTGATACCATGGTAATTACCATCACACCAGGCACTCAGGCTCTCAAGAGCAGTAGAGGTAAGGGCTGGATACTGGCTGTGATTTGGCAGGATGCTTTCAATGACGTTATTAACTCTGGAATTTATTTCCCTGTAATCCCTTTTTAACTTGATGTTGACAAGATTACCAAAAGCTTTCTCTTTGTTTTTTGTTTGATCTGGTTGGTTGTTTCGCTTTTGGGTTTGGGGTTTTTTTTGTTTGGTTTTGGTTTTTTTAGCAGAACTTGTTTGTGGGCTTGCAGAACAGTTCAGACTGAAAGAGTAACTACTTTGGACTTGACTGTTAGAGTTAAAGGACCTTTATATAGCAATGTAACAAAATTTCAGATTTTTTTGTATGAACTGGGTATATTTTAAAAAGTTAAACATTGGTCAGCTGAAATACAAAATATTTTCTCTGGGATATCAATGTACAGGATGTGGCTAACATGATAAATATCTACCTATTGTCATGACTGTAAATTATCAGTTATATTCTAACTTAAACTGACAGTACCAACTTAGTGCTTTTCATTCTCCATCTCGTTATTTCTGCTGCTCCAAGATAGGGGAAAGATGGAAAGAAAAAATAAGTAAATGATTTTCTAAATGTGTCCACATTTTGCAAGTTTCATCTACCAAAACTGAACTGAAAAGCCACAATTGTGTGTGAACTCTTCTCCCAGAAGGATACTGAATGAAAAAATTGTAAGATTTCATAATATTTTCAGCAATGGTGATGAAATATAGCTTTGACTCAAAGATTTTTTGGTCCTTTCTTTGTTGTTATTTTCTTGCTCAATCCAGACTACAAAGGGCATTATAGGAAACATGTTTTATTTTAAATGACTGATTTAAGTTAATTAATATAGTTAAAATAATTATGAAGTTTTAACACTTTGTAATGTCTATTGGAAACTTAAGAAATTGTGGTCCTTGTAAGGATTTTAAAAATGCTTCAAGAATAGACTAATACATGGCAGGCATGAACTTAATCACAGCCAGTTCTGACTAGAATATTCCTATACATGTGTCACAGAATACTTCATAAGTAACAAAAACAATCATAGAAAGAAAAATCCACTTGAGCTGGAGATGAAATAACTTTTTCATATAAAAAGAGCATAAGATCCAGTGAACTGAACACCTTAAATGCCAGTGGCAAAATGCATTCAAATACTTCCTGTGGTATTCTAAAATCTGTCTTCAAACAGCATGGTTGTTGCACGTCTATTGAAGTAAAATATATTTCAATGAAGAGATTATCTTTGAACTGACAGAAATGTCCTCCAGACCTAAAAGCACAGAATGAGCTCTCATAAATCCTAAGGAATAAAGGAAACTAAAAAAGTTAGCACTGATCTCATTCCAAACTCTCCATGATTCAATTCAGGGAAAGAATTGCAGCACAGAATCTGCTTCAGTGCTGTAACTGTTTTGAGTGTACCTAGCTCCTTAGCTATTGCCTTTTGTAACTCCATTTTAAGCTTTCTTTGAAATAAGAAAAAGACAGAGCAATAATTGGGAAGTGGGGAAGAGAGACCTGGGAGCTGTTCCTCGGTGACTACAGAAACAAGTCCGTCTGGCAGGAAAAGCAAACATCATATTGGAAATTACACTGTAATCATCTATCCTTGCTAGCCTGAAGCAGCTGAGTTAGTCTATTGATTTCATACTTTAAATTTAACCTTAGAACATAAGATTTGAAACTAGATTGTTATTTCTTGCAGAACGTTAATTGTTTATTACATATATGCCTTTTTATTTTATATTGAGACTAATTTGAGCTGCAGTGATGGCAATCTGTATACTACTGTGGAACTTTTTACTAAATATGGGTTTTTTTAATTATTTATAGCCATAAATTCTGAAATTATGTGATCTAAACCCAGGCTAACTCCTAGAAATCCATTATTGATGCTTCCAAGCAAGCATACAGCATCTAGAAACAAAGACAAAAAGCAGAGAGAGATCATTTCTCTGTCTTCCCATATACTTCTGTATACTTAAATATCTGATTCTGCACAGTCTCTTACAGAGGTTAAAAATTTATTATACAAATATATGGACTTTACATACTTTCATAACTATCAGTTAAAACAATCTGAATCAACTGCAAGCTCAGGAAACTACTGGCTATTACTGAAGTAAGGAAGGCTATAATAAGAAAAGGATTACCCTCCTTGTTCCTTGTTTATAATGTTCTTTTCCTAAGCATCTGCTCCTACTGGCTGCTCTAGGAGATGCTGCAGTGAGATGATGGGGCTCTGTCTACCATTTGCCACTACTGCAGTCAGTACATAGCTGTTCTGTTCTAAACACACTATTAACAACATGCCACCTTTCTGTGGCTGAAAATTTACCTCTGTCTTTTAAGAGAGTAAAAAAAAAAAAAGACAACAGGAGAATATGGAATAAAGTTGTCAAAAGCTGCCTAATAAATCTACTGCATTGAAAAAAGTTCTGATAGCTTATATAATATTTCTGATACCTTATATTTCCCAAGGGAAAAAATTGGAATGAGTCTAGGCAAAGACAGCATTAATTAAATAAGAGCTCTTTTTAAATAAGAGCTCATTGAAATCAGGAATTAGCTACCGGTATTATCTTGGATTGGTTAAATTACAGAGAGTAATAAAATAACAGTAAGCATTTTGCAGTGAAATTTTTATTCACTTGGGATGGCTTTATTTGTTTAGTGTGTGGATGCACATATTAAGATTCCAGTTTCTTTCTCAGAAAATTTTTCAGAATAACACACTGCCAAGGGTAAACATAAAAATAAAAATGTCTAACTTTCCCTGACCTTCCTGGTAGTTACAGGGCCCTGTGCTTATTAGGACATTTCCACCATGTGAACCTCCCTACAGCTGGTGTAGGAGGTCTGGCCCTGAGGAAACAGGTATCCTAAATGTTGAGAGGCCACAGGGAAAAGTTAGTTTGGAGATGAGTCTTCCACTCATCAGAAAGCTTCCCCCAAACATTTGGGAAATAAAAAATTGCTCTTAGAAAGGAATGGGAAAAATCTGGATTAGGCAGTCTGTTTATTCAGTTTCCAAAAGGTTGTTTTGCTTTCGCTGTTACTCTGATGGCTTGAAGGGTGTAAACATTTTCAGTAGCCCCTTCTGGTAACTGTAGAGAAGACCTACACCACCTTGAGACAAAATGACAGTTTACGCAGGAAGAACTCTCTTAACCTACAGAATACTCACTGGAGGCACCAGTCCTAGTCAGCACCTGTATTTTGCAAAAATTGAGAGCATTTCTGTTTAAAAAGATGAAAAAAAAAAAAACCTTTCATAGTTAGGATTACAATAATAATTATGTTTTTAAAAATATGAATGCCAAAACTATGTCCTAACTGCAGGTGCAGCTTCTATTGGTGAGGTGGAGCTCTGAACACAGGCAGTGATGAAAGTCTGTTTTGCTTTTATTATACGATTTCTTATGTGTAAATGATGCCTTGGTTAGTAAGCTCCTGTAAGGTTCTGAAAACCTTATGTGAATTCCAATAATGCTGGTATTCTTGTTATATATAGAGAGAGAATATTTAGGAAACAGAATGACATATATGTAAACAGATACAAGCATATATGTTTTATTTATGTAATATTTTCTTAAATTCCTTATGTTTATGAAATATTTTAGATTTTAATTTGACAAAGAAATAGAAGTTCTGGGTGATCAATCTAACCTTGATATATTTTATCTATTTAATATATTTATTTTCATAAAAATCTTTTAACTGAGTTAATTAATTGTCCAGGGCACACTTCTTCCTGAGTGCATAAATCATTTAGTCAATTTTACCTCACTATTTTAGTATCATACTATTATTGTTATATATTATTACATTTTAATTTCATATATTCCTTTACTGAGTTAAGACAATTCTGTCAAATAACATAGACATTCTGAATTCAGAAAAATCACATTTCTTTTTCCTTTTGATTAACAAGTGTATTTGCTGTAACCATTTTAGGTAACAGGGTAGTTCATAAGTTTTTTAGTCTGTATCAACATTTCCATGATTTAATTTATGTCAAATTAAATTCCATACACAAATTTCCCTGCTTCTGTTTATGAAAAAATAAAATGTCTTAATAATGTCAACAGTGGCTTTCTAAAATGTAGGAAAACTGGCAGCACAGCTGAAGGAAATAAATTGGCTTGAGTAGAAGCCCAGTTAAGCCTGAAATCCTACCTCAAAGGCAGTTGTGTGAGCAGTCTGTCTGAGCACTGGAAACCCTAGTAGGAGCTGAATGAAACTGAAATCTTTTTATTGCTGAAAGCAGTGATTCTACACCAGTGTTTTGAAAATAAAACAGTGTAAGATTTTGGGTTTATATATATAAAAAAATCTTGATTATGGTTATATGTTTTGCTTTAGAGTAATTTCTTGCTTAAAGCTCACATATGAAGTTTCTGAAATTAGTTGAATGAGAACTAGTTTTATAGCCATATGTTATTGTTGTTTAACTTTCTGTTACAATCAGGGAATGGAAATTCAGTTTCCAGATAACTCTATGTCCCAACATTTGGAATCAGAAAACAGCATTTTGAGATCTGATGTTCTCTAGCCATGACAACAATTTGCCTCTTGAGAATAATTTCCAGTTGAGTAAGTATAAATCTTAACCATTTTTCTGGCTTAAGTAAATGTTTACCTTCCCTTTTTCATCCTGAAATGGGAACTTCCACAAAAAAAATTAGTGAATCAGAGTTACTTGCTAATGTCTTTGGCCTTTACCAGTCATCATATCTTTAAACTGTGACAAAGCAAATGTAGTTAGAAAGTAAGCTTAATTTAATTTTTTCAATATGTTCTCCTACATTTTCATTTAGTGTCTGTTGTAGCATCTTATTATCTGTGTCTTACTGGTACATGGCCCTTCTTGTTCTTAATTGGTTTTTAAACACAGCTTTTAAACACAACACAATAAAAATTACTGTCATTTGTAATTTTATTTGTTTTGACTGTTCAAGTATGTGTATGACATTTCAAATGTATGTGTAAATATGTAGTAACACATGCCACTATCATTTCAGTAGTATGTTTTAGCTGAAAAATATATTTTAATTTCAAGTGCAAAAAACCACCAAAATATAGTAGCATACTTTCAGTGGACTTTTTTTCTTGTCATTTCATGGCTCCAACACTATTCAGATTTCATTGAATCCTATTCAAGTATTCACTGAATCACTCTCATTTTGTAATGTTAGATTTGGACAATGAAGTCTTTTGAAAAAGAATTCCTATTATGAAAGAGGCTCTGTTCCCCAAGGGAGAGGCATGCAACATTTCTTGAAGTAGATTGAATAAATATCTCACAGTTGATTTTTAAGAAATTTAGATCAGCAGTAACAGATAATTTTGCATTTACTTTCTGGAAAGCATACCCTTCCATTATTAAAAGAAGAAAATTTCTTTTTGCAAATTATCATTTTCAAAAGAATTTGAGCCACACTTGTTCCTGGGAAACGACCTATTATAGCCATTTATTTCAGTAAATTTAAATGGATGTCAGTTTGAATTATATATAAGCCAGGTTAGACATCAGGTACTGGACTGTATTGAGTTAGCAATATTCTAGTTAATTAGCTTTATGATATTTTTAGTGAAATAGGACTCAGGATTTTCAAAACGAACTTTTTTGGTCGTCTCTTATGGAACATACAGTGCTTTAGTGGGCCATTTTTAAACCTGTCTATTACTTATTTCTGCTCAGGGTATACTGTTTTTTCACATAGTAGATGTTAGAGAAAATACAATTTTTAATTTTTATCCATATTATGAAACCTATAAAAGGAATTCCTTTTCTGTATTGCCTTTAAATGAGCTGTCATACTGATTTTCTAAAACCAAAATATCAAAAACTCTTTTTCTAGGTATTTAAGGAAATGCATCCCCAAAATGCATTTGAGAGTTGTTTTGTTCTCTATGTAACTGTGATTTTTCTTAAATAATTCTGGTTTTTATTGACAAGAATCAAACTTTTCTGGTTTCCTCCAATCTTTCTTGGTACTATATTTTATAAGAAATGTTGACAATAAATTATGTCACTTCCCCAACAAATTAATAATTTGACTAAAAAGCTAAGAAACATTTTTAAATCAAAAATTTAACAGACATCCATTCTAATTTTGTGTGTCATTTGTTTATTTCAGTCATAAACATTTTTAATATATATATTTGTCATAGTGAAACAGGTTTTCTAAACATTTTAATATATATATTTTTGAATATATAGACATTTTTTAATACATATATTTGTCATAGTGAAACAGGTTTTCTACTTCTTATTGTAACAGTAAAAAACCCCAAGTTTTAGCCATTTTAGCGATAATAAAGAAACATTAGTTTGTGGTGAGCAAATCAAACCTCAAGCTTATGATATTTGAACTGTTTTATGGAGTTTGCAAAGTGATAGAAGGAGAGAGAAGACAAAATTGCACCTCATTTTAGGCCTTATTACCCAAAATATTAGTTTTGAAAAAGAAGTTGTTATAACACTTTCCTTGCATTTTCATTGTCTTTACTCTCTTCCATGCTCCAATTTTCCACTCTTGCAGTTGGAGGTTGGTGAGGACACTTTGAAACAGTGATGTGATTTCTGAGGTCTTTAAACACATTTTTAATTTTTCCCATTTGTCTGATCCAGCTTACAGAAAGAATGATAAAAAAAAAACTTGAGGCAACAGTAAATTCTGGCACAAAACAGATTAATTTCCCAGAGCAGGAAAGAGTAGGATCTTGTTTTGTGATCACCAAGCTGAAGCCAAGAAATTATTGCATCAGGCCAACCACGTGGGACCACACAGGGATTTGTTTGGTTATTTTTTGCTGCTTCATTTGTGAGTTTACAAAGCAAATTGCAGCCTAGCTAACTACTGACCCACAAAATGATCCTTTAATCCATGCAGCTCATTTTCATTAGTGCACGTTAACATGACCTCACCTCAAAAACCAGGGTTAAGAGCAATAACCAGCCAATCGCAACAGACCAGAAGACTAGAAAAAGTGAGTGACTTCCAGGGCAAATGGCACAGGAGCTGCTGGGAGAGGGGTCAGACTTCTGCCAGAAGCTTGGAACCTGGCACTTCTTATCTTGTATACCAGTTGTCCCTGCACAACTGCCCGGCTTTAATATCACTTAGCCTTTGGTGATGCTTTTGCAAGTGTTGTGGCTTGTTTTCTTGGCAACCCTAGGCATACATTGCTTTCCTGATGTTCTACCAAAACCCAAAAATGGAGAACCCAGAACCAGAGCTGGAAATCTCTCCTCAATCTCCTGAACACATCTCAAGCTAATTAATCCTAGGTGTTCCAGAGGCTGGAGAGATCAAGAGGACAGAGTTCAAAATATAATGATAGCTTTTATAAAAATAAACACAAATTGTCTGTGCAATTTTCCCTACTATGCATTTTTTTTCCTTTTTATTGTAGTTTTGAATTTAAAGACACCTTCTCCATTAATTTTCTACTGCTGGTGCACACTCATTTCTGTATACCTAGAAACAGAGATTATTATCGGGACAACACCAATTTCATGGTTTAGGAGTCCGAAGTCTTGAAATTTCCCAGCCATCTGCAAATTTCTTGTGAAAATTGACGTTTTCTTCAAGTTTGTGAAGCCATATCATCTCTTAAGATTTGTGTGTGTGTACGTGCATGCATGTGCATCTAGAACTGATAGTTATGCAGAGCCCGCTTGCCTAAACTGTGAGGTTTTCCTTCAGGAAATGTGGTAAAATGTGAATGTAATAGTCCCTATTGGGTCACAATTATAGGTCATATTACCAGAGAAAGGTGTTAGGAGAATGAGAAAATGATGGCAATGTCTGCTTTGCAGACAGTGTGCTGGGCAAGCACTGCCTGCGAGGACTGAGCTGTATTTCTCTCTGCTCTACCTTGCCCATGACTCATAATGAAAAAGGAACATTTAGTATTTTTCTTGTTAGCCTTGAGCTGGGCACTGTTAAAAAAAAAAAAAAAATCAATTTAAAGCACAATTAATTCACTTTAAAATGTACTTTGGCACAGAAACAAATGTCCATTAAACTATGACTATAATGATCATTAGTTGAAGGAGAATATTTCTAAATGTTTATTACTAGAACAAGTATAAATGGATGGGGCTGAGGAGACATATGAAATAACAGAAAAGAGAATAAATTTTCCTTTTCACTTATTGAATTAAAGCTTAATAAAGTAATGTTAAGACATGTCCAGAGTTCAGATTTCTCATGGCAATCTAAACTTTTTACACAAAATGTCCCAGGCTAAATGAGTGGCACAATTAGCCAGAAGTCTATGCTATAAAATGCCACTGCAGGCAAACAAATTTTCAAGATTCTGAGGGTGGAGTATTTTTGAAACAGTACATTAATATCTATTTCTTTTTCTCCAATCACCTTTTTTTTGTTGTTGTTGCCATTTTTTTTATTGTTTTAAAAATGTGGATTTAACACAGCAGTACTACTGCTATTAAATCTTCTGCTAAGATATAACTGGACCTAAGTGATGACTGTACTGTTTGGTGTCGGACAGTACTTCCAGAAAGTGGGATGGTCTCCTCCATAAAAAGGTGTATAAGGCAATTACATATGGCTTTACATTAGTTAGCAAAACACTTTCCCTTACAGTTTACACTTACAGAATTATGGGAATGCCAACTGCCTTAAATATTTTTTACTAAAAATATTAAGTAAGATTTTCTGATTCACTTGGATGGAAACACTGACCTTTTCACCAATGGGCACATTCCATAAGGGAATGTTTTGGTTCTTCAAGTTTTGTTTTGAGTATGAGAAAAACAAAGTTATTATATTTTTCCCAGATTTGATGGAGTGCCGTCTTGTGCTGTCTAATTTTCCAGTGGTATTTCTACTTGGATTTCCACAGAAATGTTTTGGTTTCATTTCTGTCTTAGTTAATAAGAGGCAGTGCAAAAGCAAACTATTCCTACTTGGGGAATAACTTATGAGGAAATAGTATGTAGGGAATGTTGAGCAAAACTATTTTTTTCATACTGTGCCTAAATTCACATTATTAAAGGGTATGTTACTACCTCATTACTGAATAATTCTTATTGAGAGGAAAAGAAAATTATATATAGGCTTAGTTTTCTTAACCAAAATGATTGCCTTTTGCAGAGAAATATGAGACTTTATTTATGCAGAATAAGGGGAGTTTAGGGGTCTGTTTTCTGGAACAGGAAGTTGTGTCCTGTAAGTTCTTTGAAAACTACCTCCCAGTCAACTGGAAACTGGGAACAGGAAGAAGAAGAAAAGCACATAGGGATTGTGTTTATTTTTAAAATTTATTTTTAGATTTATGAACATATCCCACAAGAGGATTATTGCTTGTTACTTTTTAACAGTATACCGAATGCAAAGAGTGCAAATATTACTAACATTTCAGGTATCATCAATGGTATAAATCACCACAGGTATATTGCTAAACTGAAATTTGGGTTATTTAACAGCAGAAAATTATATCCTTATTCCTGATGGGTTTTTCCTCATAGCTTATTTTCCTACTCTTCAATAATATTTTCTTTTCAGTATGTTCTGCCAAAATATTATCAAGGCTTTGTAACAGAATGATTTTACCAGCTCTTAAAAATATTTCACTTTCTCATTTGCTGGAGTCCAATAGCAATACAGTAATGCTTAGTTTTAAACTCTGTTACAAAAGTACCTGTAATTATATAAAAAAATAATTTAACATCATTTCTTCTTTGAGGTTGAATGGAAATATTTACATTTTGTCTTTTCTTTTAAAAACATGATCAGAAAATGATGATTTGGAAAAAAAATAATAAAAGAAACTAAAAGAAAAAAATCCAGCAGGAAAAGAGCATTCTATACAAAAAAAAATCCCAAATGTTCTTGAATCTTTGTCTTAAGTTGTGATTTTAACATTAAATCCTTTCTTGTTTGTTGTTTTTTGTGCTCTTTCAGGATCTTTAACCATTTAACTTTCAGTAGAACTCGTTGTCCTGGGTCCATCAGGGATAGGGTTAGTGGTCCCCAGGTTCTAGCAAGGACACAGGTGTTCCGGCCCACGTGAGCAAAACCACCCCACTTGGGTTACAAGATCTACTATGTGTAGTCACAGATTACAAAACTGAACTTAGATTGGGTTGAACTATTTCTTGCATAAAACTTGCTAACTCTAAGCATGCAGATCTTTGTGCCTATTTAGTCTCTGCCACGGCCCACGGAATTTTCTCATTCCATCTTATTCCCTCTTCTAATTACACTTCACCCCTTCACCTTAAAGCAGTTTAAAAGAATCTATGCAAACCCAAAATCCTATCCTGAATTTCTAAATCGCACAGGTTTTCTTCTCTACTGTCGTTTCTGTACGCTCTACTTAAAAGAACTCGGGCCAACACAATGTGCTGAAGTTGGCTGTGATCTTCTGCATTTCTCTCTATGTCTTTCTAATTATACTTACCTGTTATAAGAAGAAAAAAATGGAAAGGATGAGAAGTCTATGGACATTACACAGTTATAAAGTTCCCAAGAAATTAGATCAGTGCTGACATACAGTGATTTCCCATTATACTGATCTATTTTAAGTTCCTAAAATATGCTTGACACTTCATGAATCTTAACCAATTATTCTTTTCACTTCATCTAAATTTCATTTTCACTTTCTAGAGGTAACTGGGGCTCTCTGGCAGGCACAAATAATTGAATAAACTTTAATCAGAATGCTCCAAGTAGGAACGGTTCTTTAATGATGGATCAGGAACAGTGCCATTAATTCTACAAAGCGCTGCTTAAAGCTTTTGTGAGTTTGTGGAAAAGATGAGGGAAAAAAAAGGTATCACACATATTTTATATATATTTTAAATATGTATGTGTGTATATATATGAATGAACTTAGAACACTGAAAATATGTTTCAGCTCAAGATTACACATCTGTCCAAAGAAGCAGCTTTCAAACTTACTTTGACTGTAGCTTATGCTCAAATAAAATGAGAAAGGGAAAATAAGCAAAGATTTCTACTGTACATACAAAGTTCCCTAGAGAGCCTCCATCTCATCATTGAAACATAGCTGCTAGGACCCATCTGGCAGATGCCAGGACCAGCTGGTTCTTTTGAACTGTGCTCAGTATGCTTGTAGAAGTATTACTTTTCAAGTTTTCTTTTTCTTTTTTTTTTTTTTCCTTCACTATTTTATGTATTTTATCTTTTTTTTTATCTTACTACTACAGCCAAGTGAAACATTCTTTAATATTAGAATCATAGAAGCATAGAATCATCTACGTTGGAAAAGCTCTTTAAGATCATCGAGTCCAACAATTAACCTAGAACTGTAAAGTCCACCACTTAACCATGTCCCTAATCACCTCATCTACACATTTTTTAAATACCTCCAGGGATGGTGACTCAACCTCTTCCCTGGACAGCCTGATCCAATGCTTGATAACCCTTTCTGTGAAAATTTTTTTCCCATTATCCAATTTAAACCTCCCCTGGTGCAACTTGAGGCCATTTCCTATTCTCACCTCTCTTGTTCTATGGTAGAAAAGACCAGCCCCCACCTCGCTACAACCTTTTTTCTGGTAACTGTAGAGAGCAATAAGGTTTCCCCTCAGCATTCTTTTCTCCAGGCTAAGCAACCCCAGTTAGGTCAACTGCTTCTCATAAGACTTGTGCTCACCCCTCATCAGCTTCGTTGCCCTTCTCTGAACACACTCCAGCATCTTACTATCTTTCTTGTAGTGAGGGGCCCAAAACTGAACACAATATCTGAGGTGTGGCCTCACCAGTGGTGAGTACAGGGGGACAATCACTTCCCTAATCCTGCTGGCCACACTATTTCTAATACAGGCCTTCTTGGCCACCTGGACACACTGGCAGCTCATATTAAACCAGCTGTCAATCAACAAGTGCATGTCCTTTTCTGCTGGGCAGCTTTCCAGCCACTCTTCTCCAAGCCTGTAGTGTTGCATGGGGTTTTTGAGACCCAAGGGCAGGACCCGACACTTGGTCTTGATAAATTTCAGGTACTTAGCCTCGGCTCATCAATCCAGCCTGTATAGATCCCTCTCTACACAGCCTTCCCTTCCTCAAGCAGATCATCACTCCCTTCCAGCGTGGTATTGTCTGCAAATTTACTGAGGCTGCACCCATGATATCTCCATTTTTTGCCTTACCCTTCATTTTTATCCATAAACCCTCAATCCTATCATTACCATTATTAAGCTCTAGACAACCAAAACTCCCTGATTTACAGGGCTACCCCGCTGCCTCTTCCTCCTTGCCTATCCCTTCTGAAGAGGTTATAGCCATCCATTACACCACCCCAGTTGTGTGAGACACCCCACCATGTTTCCATGGTGGCACATATATTATAGTTTTCCTGCTGCACAATGCCTTCTGGCTCTTCCTGTATGTTGCCCATTCTGTGTGCATTGGTGTATGTGATTGATCCTGTCACCTTTTGGGGAGGAGAAACCCCAGTTCCTACATAACCATTTTCAGGCATTTCCATGGTTTCTAACACAGCAATAACACTTGTGTCTTTGTTGCCAGTTCCACAGGAGATGGCAGACCACAGGACTTTGTTAGCACACCGTTCCTCCAACATTGGCATGCCACCCCCAGGCTTATTTCTTGTAAGTCTGGTTTTATCCCTTTTCCCCTTCAAATCTAGTGTAAAGCTCTTTCAGTGAGCCCTGCTAACTCTTGTGCAAAGATCCTTTTCCCCTTTGAGACAGGTATGCCCCATCTGTTGTCAGCAGACCTGGTGTCATGTAGACAGACCTATGATCAAGTAAACTCAAAATTCTGTTGATGACACCAGCTCAGAGCCAGGTATTGATCAGCTGGCACTTTCTGGTTTTTCCCTGCAAGTGGAAGGATAGAGGGGAACACTTATTTCTGCTCCTGTTCCTTTAACCAGTCATCCCAAGGCCCTAAAGACTCTTCTGATTTCCTTTGGACTATTTGTTGCAACTTCATTGCTGTCTACCTGAAAAATAAATGATAATCAAATGACCGTATCAAGGTAGGAAGTTTTCTCTTCACATCCTTAATGCAGGCCACAGGGAGGCAGCAGACTTCCCCAAGAAGTGGGTCTGGTCTGCATATCAAGCATTCTGTTCCCTTCAGAAAGGTGTCTTCTATGACAATGGCCCATATTTTTTTATTTATGGAAGCAGTTTCGATGCAGGGCAAAGGCCGACTTAACCTTGGCTACACCTGCCAGATAGATGAACCATCATCCTCGTTATTTTTCAGTTGCACTTGCTTTCACCAAGTCATTGACTAGATCAAAAGCCTGAACTGTGACAAAGAAGACTTTTTTTGATGTATTATTTACGTTTCAGTAAAGAATGTGAAGCTGAAGTAGATTACTTACTGAACAGTACTAATCTGTGACAGACTGTCCTCTTCAATAACGCTCAAGCAAACACTTAAAAATAAAAGATAGTGCACAAAGAGCAGTGCAGAGTTTTACTCTCCTAATCTCCCATCTAAATGCCAAAAGATATAATTAACGTTCTCTGAAAAAATGCCAGTTGGCTGTATTCTGCAAACAGGTTTTAAAATACTGAAAGTATTATGCCTAAGGCAGGAGCAGCATTTTTAAAGCATCACTTAGAGTTAAATAAGTTCCTTTTTTTTTTTTCCAGCGGAGTACTTTGAGCATATATTTTACATTTTAAGAATCAAAACATGTTTTCCTTATAAATAGATTGATCTTAGATTTTTCCCCTTAAAATTATTAACCCTCATTTCAAGACTGACTGTCAATGAAACATCTCTTGAGAACTATTGTTATTCTATTTGCACTATTGCATTTCTGCTTGGTTTTGGGGTTTTTTTTTGGTTTAGTTTTTTTTAGCTGTTCACCTCAGTTTGGGTGAGTGGAAAAAGCAACTACCTTAATGCCCAGGGGAAAAGTGTCCATTGAGAAAGAAATGAGTGCACGTTAATTTCTTGAAATAAGTTAAATATGTTTGGAAGTAATTTTCAGAACTTTCTATGGAAGAGGCTTCTCAGGCTGGAGAGAGAGGCAGAAAAAACCAACTGTATAGATAGGAAATAAGAGCATTCACATATTACATTGACATTTTTGCCCTAAACCCATAAACAGATTGTAGACAAGAAAAGTGTTTACCTGCCTTATTTTCAGTCACATGCAACACGAGTTTTAACCTGGAAGTGGGAAGAGAAAATACATATCCAAAAAAGAAAAGGGAAAAAATGCCTAGGTATTAAATATGATAATTTTCCACACTCATTTTTTCTCCTTTAGATTTTAATCCACATTTCAAGTTTAGGTATAGTAATAAATTATAATAATAATACATTTAATTATA
>VXBJ01007844.1:194983-231632 GCA_013400055.1 Nycticryphes semicollaris
AAGATCGAAACCACCAAATGGGATATTACAGCTGACTTCTTAATGAAATATTGCTAATACAGGAAATATTTTAGAGCAATACATACACATTTCCTGACACAGATAAAATCATTGGCAGTCTTTGCAAACAAGCTGAGGTCTGAATATACCACAGCAACTGATCCATACACTGAATGAATCTTCTTTTCCTCAGGAATAGGAAAAGTTGAATGATGAGTCTAATCATCTAAGCATAACTGACCAAAGTTTCTGAAGAAGTGAACTTCTCTTTAGAGTAAAAAGAAAGGGAAAAATATGTATGAGCATTTAAGAATAAATTGGGGAAAAAATATATTTAATTGAAAAAATTATTTTTTCTAATAATCTAACCCTGGGAATGGTCTGAAGTGCTGAAATGTAGTTGCAGAAAAAATAATTTGCCAAAAATTGAGCTATATTATGTAATCAGCATGCAATATATTGGGAGTGAAACTATTCTTGTTCTAGAGTGTTCACAATTCCAGTATATCAGCGAGGATTTTTTTTTTTCCTGTCACTTCTGTATGGATAAATAAAAGCATGTTTGTCAGTAATAAGCCCTTTAAAATGTTTTTAAACAAAAAGCACAAGATTGCTTTAATCACAATTATCTCCTGATTAAATGTGATTACTCATACGCATTTCTCCTGCTCATCCACAACAGATAATGGACAGAATATGTTCTGGTTTACTTCTAATATGCCATTTCTATTGTCCTGATGAAAAAAAAAAGGGATGGACAAAATATTCACAATTAAATGAAAATAAAACATTGTCATTGAAGTGTGCCTTCCTTCACATGATGAAAGAAATAAAATGAAGGCTGACTGAAATACTGATTACTTTTATTATCTCACGATGAATTTTTATCTGGATCCTATAAAACCCTCTAATATTTAAAAAAAAAAAAAAACAAAAACAAACAAAAAATCCCCAAACAAAAATACCAACAACAACCAACCCCTCTCAGTGTATCTTTATTAGTGCTATACTATTTGTTTTAATTTAATTAAAATATTTTCATAGGATATAATCCTGTAAAGCGATTTCCCCACTTCTGCTTGGAATACAAAGGTGTCTAGGAAGAGCAAGCTATATTAGTAGTGCTACAAGTATTCCCTCAGAAAGATCAATCCCTGATCTTTAAGACTTGGTGATAAAAAACTAACTACATGTCACCTCACTCCTCAGCTAAACACCCATACGTGCCTGGAGCAGACAAGCTTTATCTCATGCATAGCTTGCGGTCTGGACTTGCATGTAGTTCTTTTGCTTCTATAAGAGATATTTTAGGGCTTGGGGTTTTTTGCCCAGTTCACAATGTCTGAAATCATCTGTGGCCCCACCAAAGGTAATATTTCAAACCCATGATGTTTAGGATCTTGGACTGCTTTCCTAACATATGACATGAAGGTGAGTAGCATGAAGGGTACAGCATCTGCTGGGATTTTGAAGGATGATTTGGTATGTAGACTGTTATACCTTGTAGGATTGTGTCTAAAACAATCTATCATGATTTCTCCATAAGGAAAGCTCTTCCCAGAGTTATGCCTACGCTAAGTGGAACTCCAAAAAGAGAGCCTATGCACAGACTCACCCACCTGGGGTGTAAATGGCCTGGGGACCAACACCTGGGAATGAAATAAGAAGGAATTTATTTTTTGTTATTTTAGAAGTGCACATGGACAAGTAGCTGGCATCCACTGTAGTTATGTATCCAGGCTTTATAACAATGAATATTATTTGAGTAATCAGCAGTTCTCCAAGGTCTAGAGCTTGCTGAAACTATTCTGAAAGTGATAAAGATGGAAGGTTCTTTAGCATTTGCCAGCTGCTAATTGATTGATACCTTGCTAAAACCAGAGATGACTAAAATAAGGCATATTAAATCAAAGTATATTTCCTACACAAGTACTATAGAGAAAGGTTTAAATGGAAATATGAGAAAAAAAATGGAGCTAGTCAATTATTTTTTAAATTCTAATTAGTGTGATACTTTTTCTATGCTGAGTAGGAGAAGAAAAGCTTTAAATGGAATTTCTATGGATAGATAAGAAAATTTATTGGAAATTAGGTGAAAATATTAAGACCTTCCAAAGTTAAAACTAAATTTAGGCATTGTTCTGTGTCAAGATAAAAGAACTCAGGCCCCAAAGAACATAGCTAGACTGAAGGTCCCATTTCCCTTGATTCCAGATTTTCAGTACCTTAGCCCTTGTTGAAAGCTCTCCTACTCCTGACTTTTAGAAAACAAAGTTCATAGTTTTACGTGAAGATTTCTGAAGTAGCAAAAATCTTGAATATTCAGAATAGCCTCACTTTTGAAAGTGATGCATAACTCAATCACTAATCCCATGTCTGAGTGCTCAAATGTTTTAGACCTTTTTGCCATATGTATTGCTTGATCTGTTAGTTCTACACACAAAGACCACTGGGGAGATGATATGTTTTCACAGTATAAGGCATATGATACTTTGATAAACTTCAAGAAATTTGCAGGTGGCTGGAAATTTTCAAGCATATGGACTCCTAAAACATGAAATCAGGGTTTTTTCCAATAATAATAATCAACTGTGTCTATAAATACAGAAATTAATGTGCACCAGCATTGGATGACCAGTGGGGAATGTGATTTCTGATTCAAAACCACTATAAAAGGATAAAAAAAAAAAAAAAAAAAAAAAAGGTGTGTTGGAGGGAAAATTGCACAGATAATTTGTGGGGTTTTTTTGTGCAAGTTGCATGGTAACTTTTCATAGGTCACTACAGTAAGACTGTGATAATGGCATTTGGAATGCTACTGTTGAGCCTTTTTCCCGAGGAGACATCAACTTGCAGTCAAGTTAATGGAAAGCAATTTCCATCACCACTCGGCAGGTATTTGGGCGGAATATCTTGGATCCAATGGGATAGACACGCTCTCGGACTTGACATGAGGTCTTATAGGGAAGTTCTTCACTGATGTAATATTCTCATATTTCAAGATAAGAAAGGGTTTCTTTGACCAGGTGTCAAATTAGATTCTCATTAATTTTAAGTTCAGTTCTCTGCTTTTATTCTAGATGTACAAGATTATATGCTCTTACTGATACCTGTCAGTAACTAGAATGAGATGAAACCATGACCTACTTTGCCATTAAGGAAGAAACATCCGTGTAATTTGCATTTCTTCTTCAATATGCATATGCATGTATTCAGTGTGCATATTGATGTAAGAGGTCCTGAGACTTTTGGACAATCAGTTCCTGTTTCTCTGCAGCCTATGGTGAAAAGGTCTGGAAGCTTTCACTCATTTTGTGGACTATAGCATCGCTATGCAGTGATTTATAGAATTATAGAATGGTTAGAGTTGGAACGGACCTTAAAGATTCAACCCCCATGCAATGAGCAGGGACACCTCCCAGTAGATCAGGTTACTCAAAGTCCCATCCAGCCTGATCTTGAACACTTCCAGGGAAGAGGCATCTACAACCTCTCTGGGCAACATGTTCCAGTGTCTCACCACCCTCACAGTAAAGAATTTCTTCCTTATATCTAGTCTCAATTTCCCTTCTTTCAGTTTAAAACCATTACACCTCATCCTATCATTACGCTCCCTCATAAAGAGGCCCTCCCCATCTCTCCTGTAGGCCCCCTTTACATACTGGAAGGCTGCTATGGGGTCTCTCCGGAGCCTTCTCTTCTCCAGGCTGAACAACCCCGACTTTCTCAGCCTGTCTTCATAGGAGAGGTGCTCCAGCCCTCTGATCATCTTCACATCCCTCCTCTGGACTCACTCCAACAGGTCTATGTCCCTCTTCACAGTACTCCAGGTGGGGTCTCACAAGAGCAGAGCAGAGGGACAGAATCTCCTCCCTCGACCTGCTGACCATGCTTCTTTTGATGTAGCCCAGGATGTAGTTGGTTTTCTGGGCTGCCAGCACTCATTGCTGGCTCATGTTGAACTTCTCATCCACCAGCACCCCCAAGTCCTTCTCCTCAGGGAGAATGGCTACTCTCCAGCCATTCTAAGCCCAATGTGCTTGGTGCTTGTATTTGAAAGTGTAATATAAAAGCAAAACATAAAAAGGAGCTTTAGTTAATTGCACTAGTATTGCCAATTGGAAGGAGATGGAAAATCAAAAGCAGCTGGTGCAATATTCTGGTTACAAACTGTAAACAAGTGTGAAATATTTGTACCTGAGAATGCTCTCTATTAACAGTTACTGGAGCAGAAACCAAATCTGAGGTTTCTCTGTTCAAGTGTAAATTTCTTAACTATTAAATCAGAGAGGCATTCTTTCACCTCTTCTTTATTAAAATTGCCCCATGAAACTTAAACAGAAGAGCTTGAGAGTCCCAGTCTTTACTGTTTAGGATACTATCCTGAGAAGGCACAACTACAGATTCGTGTATTTTTAGACAAAGCAAAGAACTACAGTCAGGGTTTACAACATTCTGGAGGAGTGCTTTTATCCTCTGAAAAGAGGCATATCACCATGATATTTTGAAATAAAGCAGGACTCTTTGCCTCTTGCCAGAGGAAGTCAAGATTCCAGATTCCAAGTGAATTCTGTAGATCCGTAGTGACACATCACATCTTGAGATACATTATGAAGTGAGGCACTTCTGCCATCATGAAAAGAAAGACTTCTTTTAAAACAAATCCTTCTCCACAGAGATTGTGTAGAGCAGGCTATGTGTTGTAATCTATTTTAATTTCTTCAGTTATTTCTAAGACAAGTACAGCTATCGGGGTTGTAATGGGAATATTCATTAAAATTAACTGCAAACAAACAAACAAGAAACCAAAAGCTCAACAAGAACAACAAACCTCTTTGTAAGAGGAGAAATACTGTTCCTAATACTATTGTGTAATATACAGGGAGTCAGGTGCTTACTTCAGGAATACTGGATTTCACAAGCCAGTTAGAATTGGCAATATTTGGTTGTTGACTTAGCTTTTGCTTGTTAAGGCGACTTAAACCTCCTTTATAAATTAAACCACAAGTTTTACTTAGATTTGTGTTTCTGTGTACCCTACTATATTTTAAATTTCTTAATCAATCTTTCAGAAACTTTGGATCCCAGTTTCTAGAAAGCATTTGCAAATCTTCAGTGAATGGGGCAAATAATGGAAGTCAGGATGCCTTAATGTGTACCTAAAATTAAGATTCTAAATCTGTATCTATACTAGGGCAGTTAAATAGCTCGATTTTCAAAGTGCTGAAATCTCAAAAAATATTTTGGCTGTCAATGGAAGTATCGGGTCTAATCACAGATTTTCTTCTGGATAAAAAGAAAGTTCTGCAACTAATTGCACAATCTCTTTGTTGTAAACAGTACTATAGTGCCTGTTGAGAAACATATGTTCAACACAGTACAGAGTTCTATTAATGCAGCACCAATGTCAAAGATCTGGCTGCTTTCCAGAACCAGCTGACAGCATTGTCTGGGCTCTGTATATTTAATATAGCCTCTCCACACTGAGGAATTCGTGATTTGAAGTGACTTGAGAGAAGCTACTACAAATCTCAATACCCATCCTCCCAACAATAAGGGAAAAACAAGTTATTGTATACATCTGGTAAGACAGCATTCTTTTTTTTTTATTATTATTATTTATTTTTTCTTAAATGAACTGCTGCAGAAAGCTATAAAGTGTTAAAAATTTAATTCACTTGCAAGTTCAGATTTTTCAGTGTCCACTGTCAGCTGAAATGTTCTTTCTACTGCTGCTGCTGCCTGCAGCTAGGTATATTTTTCCATTTTGCATGTATCATCTTCTCTTTATTTTGCTAAATTATATCTTGCTGGACTTGGTCTGCGCAGTATTTCCTATTGTCAATACTTTTAGAAAAGACTTTAGATAAACATATAGGAGCCAGATTTATTTGTTCTTTATGTGGATGTATTTATTTATTTTTTTTTTCCCTTTTACACTGAAGTTTCCGAGTCTGAGCCCTTCTTTCCCAGACAGGCTACTGATGCTTTCCACAATGGCAAAGTACATGTCTTCAGCTTCCTAATGAGGGACTTTGGCTCGTCTCATAGTTTAGAGATATTCACTGATAGTAAACTGTAGGCTAAAGAAAAGTATAAAACATTTGCATTCTCTTGCCATCAATCATTTGGTAGTCCTATATTGTGAGACTTCCAATCTTACTGTTTAAGTTACCCTGATGCACTAAAAATCTAACACAAATGGGATCTAGAGGCATTTCAATACCAGTTTTTCTACCAGGAAACAAATGACTCTCCGTCACTATCTCTAAAATAATAACATAATGAACACCTCTGACAAAACGGTTCTTTAAGGGCAGACAAGATGTTCTGTCCTGATACTGCTTCCATCATAATCATTAAAGGAAGGTAGAGATGACTCCTTTGGTTAGGAATAAATCCTTTCAGTTATGAAAATATTACCTAAAGACTTCTTACAAGAAATTTAGTCTTTCAACTATTACTTGTCATATGTTAGGGAGTTTCCCTGGGACAAATGGGATCTTTTTTCACCTAAAGATGTTCTGCTTGGCTTTTTGTTGTGATATTAATTGTTGAAGTATCTTCTGGCCTTTTTTTCACTTGCATTTATTCCAAACATTTTGGCAGATATGAAAATAACAACCAAACATACCCATTATAGCCAGGAATATCATGCCAATCAATATAGCTAGAGCAGCATATGTTATCCTAGGAACAGCCAGGAGGTATGGAACAATGATGTGAAAGAATCAGCTCAATGCCTGTGGCTTAAGCAGAATCCTTTCCTTCCATTACAGTATCTAGATGTCAACTAATGTAGTTAGTCATGTATCTTACATGATAAAAACCTGTGCTATAAACCTAGGGGCTTGCTGTTTCATCCTCATAGGATATGATGGAAATTTTTCTGCTCATATTTTTCTCTTCCTAGAAGTTAGTAAATCAAATGCTCTTTATACCAGAGGATATTATTTACATCAGAATTGGCTCCCAGCTTCAGGAATAACCTAGTGTTTTGGGAGTGCCACAACCCCTTTATGTTCTGCCTTCCAGGAGGCAGAAGCAGCAGTAGGCTGTTCTGAGTGACTCAGAGGGATTTTATTAGGGCAGAGATTCCTTCACCATTCCTTCCAGTGTGATGGAACAGTAGTAAGTTCTGCCTCTGGAGAGGGTTAAAAGCAGATGTAGGACTACTTCTTCCTTAGTGGACACTTTCCCTTCTTTGGAGAAAATCCAGATGGGGGGCATTCCTGTGAGTTTATGTCATAGAATCATGGTTTGGGTTGGAATGGACCATAAATACCACCTAATTCCAGCACTCCTGCCATGTCAGTTCATGATGCTCCACTTGGATCACTTTAACTCAGGTTGCAAGAGAAGCACTCAAAATTCAGAAATACTAGATTTCATATATTTACACACACTGATTACACCTCTCTGGGTGCAAGTATGCTATGCACTTTCTACTGGCATCTTTCTGTAGTATACTTGTTTTGCTGGAACCCATGAATTACTAAGTACCTAAGGTGGGATGCAAATATAGACTGAATGGAGGCTGCACAAGCAAACACCAAACAGCATTTCCTGAATTTGTGTTTAACTGAAAATCTAAAGTAACATTATTTCAACCTGCTTTTTGGGGTTAGGATTATTTTTTATATGTGTATATAGTGTAGATGCAGATTTCAAGAAAGCAAGTCGTAACTCCTAAAAATCAAAGCAGTGGGATGAAGAGCACCTAATTCCATTGTTTCTATTTCACACATTTATTTGAAGTGTTAACAGTGCTCATTGTTGTTGCTGTTCATTTGACTTTTAACTACAGCTTTGGAGAAAAAAGTATAGAGCCTAAACATATCCCTTGTCAAATATGGAGTCAGCATACAGCTGGACATCATAAATACACAGACACAAGATTAAAATGAAACAGAAAGCACTGAGCAATTAGAAGGAAATGTGTCTGGTTTTAAGCCCAGAAACTAAACATTGATTGAATACACAAACTGTAGTAAAAATATTGGAAAAACCTGGGCAAGTCTGAGAAAATTACTAAAAGAAATAACAGTAATATTTGACTTTTAGAAGACTCATCACTAGGCCCAACATGTAAAATAATGGAGCAATTTTATCACCAAAGCAGCAAACGAATGTTGCATTCTCAGCTTATGGGATAAAGAAAAAAAGAAAGCAAAACAAACAGAGAAAAACAAACAAACAAAAAAAAGATGAGATTCTGATTGTATAGTTCCACTAGTATATGTACCAATCACTGGCAAAGGGCAGCAAGGAAACGATAATCATTTGTTTGTACAAAAAGCTTCTCTGTTTGGATCTGGATGACATCAAAGTAGGATGTCTGACAGCTTCCCTTAGCTTGTCAGAGCATAATAGCAGCTTACAGAAACAAAGCCTTGCCTGCAAAAAGCCTTGGAATCACAGCAGAGGAAGCTTGTGTGTAAAATAGACATGAAAAAAAAACTTAGAAAGGCAGGAGACTCTCCACAATATTTTAATGTAGTGCTTGAATTTCAAGCTCCACCTCTAGTATCTCTCTGAAGGCAAAATACTTTAGCCTCTGAGAGATCTGAGGTCTGACAAATCACTTTTTTAACTGTTTTCAGATATACATGAAGGAAGCTGATTTTGTATTCTTGGAAAGCCTTTTGACAAACACAAAGGAAAACAAATAAAGAGAATAAGCATGCATTTGAGTACCATCAGAGGCCCTAACACTGACTACAGTCAAGAGACATTGTACACTTTCCACTGTTGTTTACATAGTGTTCTTTTTGCTGAGACTGCTAGCTGGTAGATTATTGGATATGCACAAATATAGGAAAAACATTAGTTAAATATTAAGTATCTGGACATTTTTGAAAAAATTGTTATTATCAGAGTCTACACATAAATCTAAATAACACATGAAACTTCTTACCCAGCAGGAATGGCTATTGACAAGTCTGTGTTAGGGAACATTACATGGCGCAGAGCTTCCCAGATTGTGATGGCTCCAGGTGGTGTGTTCATGCAGATTAGCACAGGGGCTGTGAAGACAGACAGCCCACTTGTGACAAGTTCAGAATCTTGTTTCATGGCTCTATGCCTGAACAAATAAATGCTGGCTTTCTAATCCCATCATCTTGCTACTCCAGGCTTCCAGTTTTGTAGTTAGCTCAGAAAGGCTGAGAAGTCCCTGCTGTCATAGTGTATATATAGCCTCAAAATCACGGCAGAAGGAGAAAAGACAAGTCTCAAGTCACATATAACTACAGAGGAAAAAAATCGCATAGCTTTACATTCAGAAACTAAACGGAAGTGAGTCCAGTCTCTGGAAAGTGATAATATAGAGCTCCATTTAATAATTAGGACTAGATAAGGTTAAAATAAAACCAAATATATTTTAAAAGGGCAGAAAAATATTATGAAATGGTGTTCCTAAGAGTCCGGTGCATATTAAATTCTATATCTGCAAAATACAATCTCTGCACTATTATCAAAATAAAAAAAATAACCATACTGTTGTTTCCATTTACCAAGGAAACTCTTGATCCTACTCACCATCAAGCAGAAACCAAAAATTCTACATTTTTTTTAGCAAAAGATTGTGATGATTATAGGAACTAAAACTTTGGAAATAGATTCATGTTAGCTTTTTACCTAAGGAAGGAGCTGAAAATGCAAATGGGCAAGACCATTAGATGTAGGAAGGGGTTCTTGGAGATACGTTTATCAGAGTGGTAATGTTTGGATGATGTATGCTGCTTTGCCTGTCTTTCCATTCGATAGAACTTCCTGATAGTGGATTTTGTGACCCCAGCAGAACGGAGGTCTGAGGAAAGATTGCAGCTTCATATTCATTCATTTAGTAAAGAAAGCTCTCACTGATTTTCATATTGCAGAATGACTCTGCAGGATAGGCAACTGGAAAAAAAATACTTGGGAAAGATCTGAAGGTGTATTTTGCTTGCTTGTTTTCACAGGTGACATAATTTTTTTAATGAGTCTATGCTTTTTTAGTTTTTCAAACATTTACTATATATAAAAAAATTCAAGATGGCTTATTCCAGAGAATGCAAGACTAGATAATTGACTTTTTTCCCTACTTTTTCTGAGTTAACAGGAAGAAAAAAGTTGTGTAAACTGTTTGTGACAGAAGTTCTGTGCAATTGCTTTCCTACCATTTTAAATATTGGCTGCCACAAGAAGTACCATGTCTTAAAGAGAGAGTATAAATTATGCTTTGGATAAATATAATAANATATAAGTGACCTTATCAGTAATGACCTTGACTCAGGAACATTTCTTAGAAAATGAATAAATAGATTGAAAAAATGACCTGTGGAAGAGCCTTGGGCCACCAACTCTTCCAGCTGGTCATTAATCCCCTAGAAGAGCTACAGACCTTGATCATTAAGGCTTAATGAATGTATTAATACAGTGTCTGAATGCTGAACTGCATTTTCCTTTTGTATAATTAACCTCTTGGGAATATTTTATTAATGGAGAAAGGTAATATATGTTTGCCAGGGAGATGCCACATTAGTCCTTTTATTCACAGTAAACAAATAAATTATGGACAGTTCCTCATGTGTTTGTACATCTCAGACTTCTGAGAGTTGTTGACTATTGGAAATGAAGGGCAAGGGCATGATTAGAAAGACTCATTATGTACTGGTTCAATACTTTGGTGCTATTCTTCATGAATGTGTTTAGCACTCAGACAGAGCAGTCTATGAATTCTCAGCAGGGCAGGCAAAATTGAATTTTGCTGCTTCTGCCACAGGGAAGCTAAAGGGCAGAGGATACGGGCAGAGCTGAGATGATAGATCTGGGAAAAGATCCTTGGAGATCCAAGCTTACTTTTGCTGTAGCCACTTGAGAGTGGATTTCTAGGGATGCTGTCACGGATATCGCCAATGATTGTCATATGAGCAGTGAATGCTACTGTGTGAATGGTTGCCTGAATACAGCAGATGCGTCTTACGTACTAGGACACTAGTTTCCTCAACAGCAGCAAGAGGATCAAGGCTGGCTTCCCAGAGCTCCTAAGGAAACTGAAATATACAGTTAACAAAAACTGTGATAAGCAATAACTTCCTCTCAGCATTGCCAACATCTTGCAGTGCCAGTAGTCATAATTTAAACTTCTTTGGAACATAAATCTGGGCTTGCAATTTCTAAAGCTGATTAGGGGTTGTAGACATTCACCTTCAATTATGGAGTTCCTGATTGCCTTATTAGCTAAATAATGAAAATTTTATTTTTACATCTGACTCATAACCAATTAAGTTGTATTATCCAAAGTTACTTAATTTCTAGATGACTGTTCAACCAAAATTTATGTTCCTAAAGAGGTAAGGTAAAAGTTTATTAGCATTTTAAAAATATCCTTTTCTGTTTGTGTCTAGATATTCTCATAGCTTTCAGTTGAATAACTAGACTACATTTTGAGCATCCGTCTCTCAAAGTATAAATATACATCTTTAAATATAGATATGATGCAGTATTTTCATATAGACTATTCAAATTTTAATCACTATTAAGTATTAAATAAAGGCTTCCCCTTTCCCATTTAAAAATAAACAAACAAACAAGCAAGCAAATCACTGCTTGAATCATAAATTCTCAGCTATGAATTATTTTCTTCCTATCCAGAAAAGGACTTCCAAGCAGTTCCCAAAGTATTAGAAAAAAATCTTTTGCTATAAAAGCCATTGATTTCCAGTTTATTTTATGTTTATTATATTCCTTTCATTTAGGAACTCATATTTAAACAGAAATTCTGAAAACATTGCTTTTACAGGTGTTTACCTTGGAACAAGGGACAATATATTCAGCAAGGTTAATGGAAGAGAAGGAAGAAAGCTAATTAAATGTTTTCTTTTCCCTTGATATGATTTATCTTGTAATTTTCTGCCTTATTCTGCTTCTTTACTAAATAATGTATTAAATACATTCCTGTTATTTGCACTCATAGGAGCAAAAATTAGATAGGAACTTGACATTGCAAAACAAGTACACTAGAATGTATGTTATTGTCACTAACATCTATACACTGTACAACAGGTTGAAATAAAGTGTATTTATTCTTCCATTAGATGTCACAATGTAGAAGGTAGTTACCTTAAAATGGATAAAAGTTGATCTATAACTGGTTGGAAACACTTTGCTTTCTGGTTTTTGTCTCTTGAAAGAAAACGGGATTTTCTTGCAATGATTATCCTCTAAATTTGTATTTTTCCCTGCAGATGACCAACCAGCTTTTAATGTCTTGCACCCACATTTTACAAAGCAAACAAAACCAAAATCAAGCAGGTCTCAGCTTTATCCTTACAGGTATTGAGGCTGGAGGGCCCTAAATTAACATGTAATTTAATCTGTGGAAAAAAAATAGTGGAAAAAAAGTTTAAATTAATTCATTAAACTAATATGGTTACATCTCCATTGCATTTAATAGTTGTGAGGTTAGCTTCTCTATAAAACTCTATCTGAAATTGCTTATAACCGCTGAACTTAAATTGCAGCACTGAAAGATGCCTGCATCGGGCATCTGCCTGAGACTGAGTGTTTTGAGTGAATTTTAAGCTAAATTTTAAGCTATATTTTATTAAAACAAATAAAACCCAAACCAAAACAAAAGGCTTGGTGCTAAAAAATTCCATTGTAAAACTCTAGCATTTTTTATCTTTTGAGAAAAGGAATTCATTGGGGCTGTCTAGTATCAAAAGTGTGTCATTTCACAGGGGAATTATAAGGTTGGACCAAGGCTACAGGGGGTGAGGGGGACAAAAGAGCACAAGAAACACTGTAAAAAAATGCATTTTTCACATACTGAGTTGAAATTGCATAGTGCTTGGCTTCTGCAGGGAGCTTGTTGTAACTTGCTGTTACCGGGGACAGAAGGGAAGGCCAAGTAAAAATCAGGACTATATGGACAGGTGGTTTCCGTCTTCTGCTTAACCTGCACTTCCCCCTGCTGATGTCCTGGCGAGGAGGAGGAAGTGGAATGGAAATAAGTGACTAGCCTGGAGGGAAAGAGGGGAAGAGTGAAAGTGCAAGGTCAAGAAACAAAAAGCAGATGTTATGATGTTGGAAAATAGGACCCGTGAGGAATGGGAGACAAGGAGGTTAGGTTAGAGCTATGAAATTGGAATAAAACCTACTTTTTCTCCTCACCATGCCACAGTATTTTTCAGCTCTAGTGTTGGGGAAAAAAAATGGGTGAAGGAAGGAAAAAAAAAAGACCTTTCCATGCTAGAGGAAATCTTAAAATATGCTCTTTTAAAAATGGAACAGTTTAGTTGTCAGCTTCTCGTACCATTTCCCTTATGCTTGTTAATGCTGTTGTTTGGATCTTATGCTTATTTTTGTTTGAATGCAGAGCCTACCTGTTACACTGGTAGCTCTGAGGGTCTCCCTCAAGAGAAAGGGTTACAGGGAATATTTCAAACATCTACTACCAAATATATAAACTAAATTGGGAAATTTTTTAAATGAGTAGCTTAGAGTAATCAGTCTGACAGAGAAATCACATGACAAGGGAAAAGTATGAAAATCTAACTATGGTAGGTTATATTTTGGTGAGCATTTAAAAAAAAAAAAAAAAAACAAAAACAAAAACAAAAAACCTCTCTTATTGTACCTTACCTGGGATACTTCATATGTCAGTTTGGAACAACAGGGCACATTTGGGTCTAAATGTAAAATGTAGGGGGGGAAAATGAAACTTTGATTTCAAAAAAGAAAAGATGGACTTTAAAAAATCCCATATTTGATGTACGTATTTAGACATATCCTTCTAATATTCTGATTGGAATGGCAGGAAACAATTGTGCACAAAAATAATTACAAAATTGCTGCAAATTGCTTCAATATGCCTTTTGTCTGCTTTGCTGTGAAGGATAGAGAAAGGCCATCTCTCAGGAGTGTCCATCTTCAGACAGAATGGAACTTGGCTCTGTGCCCTGATTTACACACAGTACAAGCCCTCTGGAAATCCACTCATGGTTTCAAGAGCAGGCAGGATTTGATTAATTTCTGTGTGAAATTAGTAAGCTTAAAACTCCGCTATACAACTGCAGTATAGTTGGCAATGCTTACTGGGACAAAGTTCCTGTGATACCAAGGCCTCCCTCCTAAGTGGAAGCAAGCTGCTCTTCAGGAAAGCTATTACAATTTACCTTTGTATAACATCATAACAAACAATGTCTGCTTTGGCTTGTTGGTTAGAATTTCAGAATTAGAAATGGGAAAGCGAGTTGCTCTTCAGCGAGCTGGTTGGAAAAGTCATTTTAATTAGCAACAGTATTTTGGTGAGTATTTGAGGTTCAGCTGCTTCCCATTCCAGAAGAATATGCTTCCTTACTTTTCCTTCATTCAGTGGCACTGAAATTCAGAAGCAATCCTAGCAGAAAAATATCTATGAAGGTTTTTTTTTCTGCTTATGCTGATTGAACTAGCATTTACACTCTCTCCTCAATTTAAGTCAAACACCTAATGCAGATTTGCAACCTACAGAACCATGAACAAAACTGTGTTCTATATTTAAAGCAATCAAGTTATAAATTTAACTGCATACAGCTTTGTTGTTGTGTAAGTTGTAACTGATTTTTAATGTATTCCCTCCTACAGTTCAGCATTTAACTAAACAATCCTTTTCAACATTTTGCTCTTTCCAGCCTTCTCTTCCTGCCTCTTCCTCATATGTGTTTATAGGGCTGTCAATGAAAGGTACACAGCAAATTTCACAGTCCCAAATAAACTGCATTTGAAAATAGCTATGATGATAGTCATGCATTACCTCATCACAGTATTTACTGTTTAAACTGCAGTCTCATGCTATTAGGATGAAAATAAACTGCTTTTATAGCAGGATATTTTTTCAATGTTCCATTTTTAAAATAAATTTGCTGCAGCGTGTCAAGAAAAACTTTAAAATATTGCACAGTGTATGACTGATGTACTGCATTAGTTCACCAAATCTTTGATGCTAAATAAACCTCACTGCTATGGGATACCTTGTATCTTTTACACAGATTTTCTTAAGGGATATGTTGTGCACCTCAAACTGTAATGTCACAAGATTGAAATAGACATTGATTTGCTTTATGGTTAATGACCAAGGGGTTAATGCAATGTCTGTGAAGTAAACAATAAATTCTTCTTGACTACAGATAGTGCTGGACTGGATATCAGACATTGGGTTCATCTCCATCTAACATGACACGACATATCTAACCCTGGCACATGTATCTCATTGTCCATAGCACGGAGGGAAATAGGTGCTTATTGGCTTATTGTACACTGTTTATTATATTCTAAGGTAGGTGATTTAGGACACATACCTAACTTTAGATGAGGAGGTCAGATGAGTGCCCTCTGGGCATACTTTGCCAATGCTTGGCATGTTATTTGCTTTGCTTTTTGCCTTTTTTTTTTTTTTTTAAGGACAGTCCAATTCTCTTTTGCAGGCCATCATTATATTTAAAATATTTAAAATATTAGGGTTTGGGGAAACCCATCCAGTTGTAAAACAAAAGCTGAATTGCTTTGAAATATTTAAATTTGTGCCTGCTAATACTCTACTTTTTTCTGACTGTGGTTCTATGCTTTATATTTGCAAGGCAAGTCTTTGGATTTTTAATATTACGGATTGTAATTGTGGAGATAAAGCACCTTTTTATTTATTTTGTCCTGTTTGATGTTCCCAGGCAACCTACTGTGCTGTAGTTTTGCCCAAAAGAAAAGTTGCACTCTGTGGTAGAACAAAGACAGAACTACTGCTTGAACGGGTTTGTGCTATTTTCTACTAGATTCAAAACACTCATGCTAATTTAGCAGCAGACTGAAAGTTCTTGTTTTCATATTCATTAGGTTGCTAAGGTCTTAGAGACCAAGAGAAGGCTGGGCACCTTGCCCCTGACATGTGAACTGCCAAGGGAATGAGTAACATAGAGATAGAAATGTGAGCGGGCAAGACGACTAGAAATTTCCTCAGTTATTGTCATAATTTCAAGAGATTTTGTGTGCTCATTTAGCATGTTTTGATCCCATCAATCAGCTGTATCAATAAACCATTTAGTTTTACAGAGAACTGTCAGGAAAATGCTGAACAATTCTCTGTAATTTCTTTGCAACTTGAGGCAAGAGCAGTGCATGGCTGTCACAATTCAGGTGAGCTCTGGGCTAAACCAGCTGGAACTTGGATAGTTTTCTGGGCATACTGCAAAACCATGTGGGTTTTGGAGGAAAAAGGGAGGGTGTGGAGCTTACTAAGGATACCTTGCTGCCTTCCTGGCTGCCAGAGATAATCCCATGTTTGTGGGAAAGGCATGGTTCAGCACAGGCACTTGAACTCATCTTGGTTTTGATGGGCTTTGTTTATGTATTTGTTTGCTGCTGTCGTGATTGTAAATCTATTACAAAGGATTTGTGGATGGAGAGAGATTCATTTTTTGTGTGGTAGAAAAGCAAAAGGAAAAAAAAATATTTGAAACTAAAAGCTCCATGTTTGTCAACAATTAGATAGATCTGACAAAGAGATCTGTAAATTCCCATATTTTCTGGAAGTGAAAAAAATCAGAAATATGCTAACTGCCTGAGTGTTCTCTGAAGCATTTGTGATCGCGAGCATCTCATGTTAAATGGATTAGTATTTATGTTCTTGCATCTATTGCCTTTCAGTAGAACTATTTACAAATCACACTTGAGTGATTTTATTTTTCTGTGAATGCATCATTCCTGAGTCAAAATAATACTGTTCACATGTGCCAAGGATATCTATTGTATGTATGTGCATATGAAAAATAATCTTTATCCGTTGATATACAACACCTCTGTATAGATGTCTGTGACTTCTTAAAGCCTCATAAACAAAACATCTTTTGCACTATATATGACTTGATTTAAAAGCTGTACTGCAGACTATTATAGATGTCCTTGCAACGGTTACTAAGGTGAGATTCTGAATGAGTCCGCAATAGTTTAAAGAATCATTAGTGCAATCAGAACCACCTTCAGGCATTGTCAGAAGAGACAGTTGCCTCAACAGTAAACTGGAATGGACAGGAAAACATTCATAGTTTAATCATCTTCCCCTAGCTAAGCTATATGTCTGGAAAGTCACTCTGGTTGGCTAATAATGCCAAAAAGGTCAGGGTACATGGGCTAGGAGTTACCACTGTGTTGGAACCAGGGCAGCAGAAAAGAGGCAGTTAGCGTGAAATGACATTTTGCTATCCCATTTCAGCTCTTCTTCTTCCTGTGTGTTCTGTTACTGCTGAAGGACCAGCTTTACCTCCCCACGCTTAGAGTGGCAAAATTCATTTTCATCTATGTTGCTGAGAAGTCTTGAGCTGGTTCCAAAAGCAGTTATGTTAGCAGAACAGAAAGCAATTCAATTGCCATTATAAGGAACCTATTTATATGACCTTTATAAATGTTCATTGTATTTTTCCACTTTTCTAGATGAATGAATGCCATAAAAGAAAGTCTGATATGATGAAAAATTCATAGAGTTTAAGACCTTTGAATTTCTCCTGATAGTTCTTTTATTATCAAATTTGACAATATCTTTTGAGAGATACTCTCACAAGTCTTAATTAAAGACTTCAAATTGCAGATAATCCATCATATTTTTTGAAAAGCTCTTCCAGTCTTAATTACAACCACTGTTAATAATGTACAACTTATACATCATTAAAGTTTGAGCTTCAGGTTTCAGCTATTTGATCATTTCATACCTCCTGCTGTTAATTTATGAACCCTCCACTGTGACCTCTCTGTGTAATGATCTATAGACTGGTCAACTTGCATCCTAACTTTATCCTCCAAAATTTAAACAGAGTCAGTTTTCTCTTTAACATGGGTCAGCTAAGAACCATCTACTGCCCTGAAGTAAAATTCAGGCTAATTTTTAATGTGTCAGCTTAAATCCCACAAGGAACGGCTTCATTAACAAAGCATGTTATCTATTCCAGTAAGCTAAGGTTGTTACAATTAGCTTGGGTACCTATGTGCAGAGCTGCTGTATTGTGTAGACATAACCAACCTCTCTGGCAGCATTTACAAGTTAATGACAATAAAGGTGTTCAGAATAACAAGAGCACAGACAGGGAAGATTACTTTAAAAGAAAGCTGCAGGCCAAAATACATTAGCAGGAAAAAATGTATTGGAAGTGGAATCTTCCCAAAATCTAGCCTTTGAAAAATCTGGGCTAAATCCAGAAGAACTGATAACAAACCCCATATTCCAGGTTGTGAGAGAACACAGATCACTGTGCTGTCGACAATACCTTAGTTTACTGGAATATTGTTATGACCTTAGTATTTCTGCAGCGCTTTCCTCACGTGAATTAAAGGAGGCTAGTAGCAATCTAGTTGTGATGGGTGATCAAGGGCAATTTGCTGATTAGAATCAGGACTTTGAGAATAAGTCCCTGGGACATTCTGTAAAGTTCTTAAGCAAATAAGTTTGGTAGCTGCAACCTCTGAAGCAAGAGATTGCGGTACCATGATGAGTGCCTTCCTGCTCACGTAAGGGGCGGATACCGCACCATGGTACCATTGTGAATCACCACTTCTGTTCTGAAGACACATAAATAAAGACAAGAGAAGTCAAGGAGGTGGAATGGCTGATGGATGTAACGAGAATATCGAAATCAACATCTGAGAGGATAAAAGGAATGCTTGAATTGCTCAAAGGTGCCAGCCTTTGGTGGAGCTGCGACTCCCCGGCCGCCCAGAGCTGCTTTTGCTTTCCTACCTTAATAAATATCAGATAATTCCATATTGGGCTGGAGTTGTCTTAATTTACTTATAACATAGTTAACATTTAGCAAAGTAACTGTTAAAATTGACTGGTAACTGCAAGTGCTTGGGAATGTATTTTTTACAATAACATTGAAAAAAATAATAGTAATTGCAACAGGGAGCTCTTGCTTGAAAAGTCTTGATAATCTACACTTTTCACAATTTTAGATGCCAAACTCTCAAATTATTAAGGCTTGCTTATATGATTAAAAGTAGTTGGTATTTTGACCAATTTGCAGTTGACTTCTCCTGCAGAATAAAACATCAGAATTAGATGTGGAAGGATTTAACCAGCCTTGCAAAGACTGTTTACATTAAACCAGTCACCAAACTTTGTAGTAGTTTTTTACTACTCCCCACCTCCAGATATATATTGTTGTATTATGCCAGGTGAACTAAACTGAGGAAAATTATCTAGCTGGAAATTAATCCTTATTTTGTCAGGTGACATTTTTGCAAAATCAGTCCCCTTACCTGGTTCATCACAGCTGTGTCATCCTTGAAGAAGGAGGAGATTGGAATAGGCAACCAGATATGACAAGAGTAGTAGATCACTCCTTTCCCGGGGGCCCTCGTTATTGTTAAAGCACTTGTAGAAACACACCTTTCCATTAAGCAGTACTTCACAGTCATTTTATAAATCTAATAGGACTAAGAAAAGTAAGATATCCCACTAGGCTGGATGAATGTGGCCTTTATTGACAGCAAATCACTTAGGATATGTAGGTACAATGGGTTAAGTATTATGTAAATTCAGAGTACTGTGCTGCAAACTGAGAGATTCTGGTTTTACCTGAGAACTTGCCTGTTTCCCTGTGATAATGAGTGAACTAATACATGTTACTGCAGCCCACACTCCTTTTAATGCAGTATTCTTTGTTCAAGTTAAGTACAGTGTTTGAACCCTTTGTGATGTAAATCATCTTAATATCTGTCTTAAATATTGTTTGGTTTATAAAAAGCAAAACCAGGAGGTAGTATTAATCACTGCTGCCAACCTGAGCATACCCATATGGGTTGTAATCTGTAGCTTTCCAGTTTTCTAATGCTTCTAAAGCTGCTAAATATAAGCCGGTACATTAGCATAATGAGTAGAACTACAAAAAATATGCTTAGTTAAGATTTGTAGTTGTACTCTTTCACTATAATGTCTAATTTAGTATCTCCTTAATCATATAATTTGGAGACAATGGTGTAGATCATAACAATTTTTATTTGCAGTCTCATGATTTAGTTGCTCCCTCTGAAGGTTCTGCTCGTCCAGCAAGAACATTTTTCATATATATTCCTCAAGGCCTGGACAATATATTTAAAAATCTTTTTAAGCTAATTCTAATTTATGGTTGCTCGCAAATAAGAGTACTATATTAATAGCTGCTGGTGAAAGGGCACCAGTGATGGGGTACTGGGATTTAGGCTCACATCCAAAGCTTACAAAGTCCATAGAAAGGCATGCACTTCATGGAAATCACAACAGCTTACACTAGGAATTGCAAAACTACTGCTGGTATTCCTCTGCTAAGATGAAAAAACATGGAATTTGTTATACCAAACCAAAGGATAGGTAGGCCTGCATGAGGGTGAAGCCCCATTTAGAGCAATATTCTATAATGCTTATCTACCTCATGAGATTCTGGTGTTAAGTTCTTCTGTGGCCCAAACTGTAGCACATATTTAATCACTCATATGTCCATTGAATGTATCACATCCTGCTTCAAAATTTAATGCCTGGTGAGCTTAGTGGGGTTTTTGGAGGGGTGGGAAAGTTTAATTTCAAGAGTTTCTTAGAGTCCCAAGACATTAGGGCAAAGAAAAGAAGGTTCCATCCTCTTCCACTCTTCTAGATTTCTGTTATGTTTAATTTGCTGACATACTGTATTTAATATCACATCTAAGGACAGGTCGCAAAACAGCCAAAATACAACGAGCAAGCCTTGAATAGTTAAATGCTGCTATAAATACCACATTTTTTAGCATTGATCTTCTTTCTGCAATTGGTGCTGAGTTTCCACAGTGAAAAAATATGCACCAATGTAGATCTGCAGAGATGTTGTTCCAGTGTATTTGACAACCTAAGAATTTGGTGCTGCGGTCTTCTGACCAGCGGCTGAGAATCTTCCTGAGGTCCCACTGCTGCGTACAACGTCATCCCTGATGTTTTTAAACCACTTCCACTGAAGATTGTTTGATACAAATGCTACCGAAGTACGTATGAATAGTCCCATTTGCTCCTTACACAGTGTCTGAGACAGCTGTGAATGGACTTAAAATTACCCCCTGCATTTTTAAGGTGCAGTTTGGCAATCTACTTAAGATGGCCTAAAACCCTGGTGCCCTGTTGTGTCTAAGGAGCAGTTATGTAGCAATGGGACTGCCCACTGCTCCAACACAAAGAGGTGGCAGGAACACACAGCCAGGACAGAGAAAGAGCGCAGCACTGCAGCCTTTGGTGCTCCATCCGACCTGTCTCTGCTGACAGTGACACCAGGCACTCTTCAGCCCCTCAGCACTCCAGTCTTGCAGCACAGGAGAACTCCACTAACAAGATGAGCCTTTGTAATGTGGGGAAAAAATGTCACTTCTTCTCAACGTTCCTTGTGCTGTGTGATAAAACGAATCGCGTTAATTTTTAGTTTTAATAAAGCCACAGTATTCTTGTTTGCTTGTTTGTGTTATGTTGCTGTTGCTTTTAATTAGTTATCATTCTTAAATAAAGAATAAAATAAAATAAAATGTAAGATCTGTTTTGCTTTTTCCTTTGTACTCTACAATATAGTTCCCCTGCATTCACTTGACCTGGAAACGATAGGAACTTAGATACTAATTACGTATATACTTTATGTTTCACCCCCTTTATTTGTCAAAGGTTCTTCAGCAACAGAATATTTCTCCCTCCAAAACCAGCTGACTAAGGGAGTGGGTTTTATTGTGTCGCATTGGGTTGCAAAGAGAGGAAGCCGACATCAATATTGCAAAAGTCAGTCTCACATTCAGGGTGGGAGACTCGATTTGAAGGAATGATCCCCATTCTGAGAATGCAGTGTACAATTCCTTTCAATACCTTTACATGTCTCATAAAGTGTGTGAGCGACTCTTGGATGCCAGAGGGTCTAATTCCTTCCTTCCGATACAATTAATTTACGCCTTTATGTTTATATGTGTGATTATATTCATGAAAAGTAACAAGATATCACAGGACGACACTAATTTGGAACAAGAAGATGTTGTATGCTAAGACAAGAGGTTGGGTCATTTAAAAGTTGAGAGATTTGGGTTAGCATCTTTTAAAGATATCTCATATCTTCTCTGTAAAAGGTAGCAGCTTCTGGGCAACATATAATTGCACTAAAGAGGATCCTCATCACCACTGCATTCTCCTCCAATGTTTTTTTGTCGGTTGTAGAAGGAGCTGTGCATGAAGTATATTTCAAGAATTCACAATGAATTAGATTTCTGAGGATTTACATTAAGAAAAGTGTATCTTTCAGGCCACAGTTAGGTTTGGTTGTGAAATGACCACCAAGTCCTGATAATATGGAGAGATTTCTGAGTGCTCAAGAAGTATCCTCCAAACTTGTGAGGCCTCTGGAATCAAACTTTAAACTTAAGAGCTTGTGTATTTTTGCTGCTTGAGGATTTAGGCAAAAGTTTCAAGAGTCTAGCATTACTGGACATCCAGTTGCCTCAGTCCAGATCCTACCTAAATATTTGGCTTTTTTAGTGTAAATTGATCAATGTCCCATATTTGACAGCAGCACCTCATTCATTTATGGACTTCGGAATTATTATCCTCTTTGATACTGGCAAATAATTTGTTGCAGTCCAGTTGATTATGCTATTCTTCACTTCCATCTGTTAGCACTTGGCCTGTACTCAAGCAGGATAATGCTGCTAGCATTTTGAAGACCATTCAGATGGCTGATTTGGTATCAATGCAGAATGCTGTCCCTGTAGTGGTACGTCAGAGCATATCACCACCAACAAAGCCATGATTTCTTACACTAAGAACTTGAATTGACAACGAGGTCACCTTCCCATGAGTCAAAACTATTTTTCTTGGTAGATATTTTACAGCATCTTTTTTTCTGCTGATAGCCCATCAGCCTTGTTTTGCAGCTACTCAGAGTTATGAAGAATATTTGAAAATGCAACAATATAATTTGGTGGCAAATGGTCGGCGTTTCTACAAATACAAAAGTAAATGGTAACTTTTAATAGTTATTTGCACAATTAGCAGTTGTTCTGAAAGCAACCTTGATTTTACTGACCACTCTTGAAACAGCATTATGCAATCAAGTAAGGCAGAATGCCAATCCCATTCGGGCTCATTTTATGCAAAAGAGCTGGTTACAACCCAGGGTCACTATTTCTAATTGCCTTAATCCAACTCCTTTGAAGTTTGCTTCACTTAATTGTTTCTCCTAGATACCAGTTAAATCCATGAATTTTCGGTTTTGGGGTTTTTTTTGGTTGTAGTATAGTAACTATGGATCTCTGCTGACTATTGAAAATCACTAACAGAAAAATAATTGACTACTAGTTCTGCCACTATTGCTATTTGGTGTTGCTGTTGATTTGTATTTTTTTTAAGCATAGTGACATGAAAACAGCAGAACATAAGTAGCCTGTACTAGTTGAAATCATAGACACAAAGCAAGGATGCTCTTGCTTTGCAATTGGCTTAGCAGAAAATCAGCCTGGAGTATTCTGAAGTGAAATGCTTTACAAATGGCTTTACTGCCTTATAAATATGACTTTGTCAAAATGGTATAAATTGTGAATATATGGGGCCAGTCCATAATTCATTTTCATGCTTCTCCATAAATATCACATTGCAATTGAACACTGCATATGTAATGATGTCACTACAGGTCCCAGAAACCGAGAAGGGCTCCTGGGAGAGCTTTATTCTTGCTTTCAACCTAACAAAATTCCTTCAAATGTTCTGTTCATTCAGATTTGTCTGACAATTCATGGGGGAAGTCGTTCTCTGAGACTTCAGTATGTTCCAGAGTGGGTCAGCCTTGGGAAAAACATAATGAGAACAATGCAGGGTACAATGGGAACAGAGGAAAAACATTTGGGAGGTTTTCATTTGTTGTGTATTCTACTCAGTTTCTACTGATTTAAAGAGGAATGTGGCCTCTATTGTTGCTTTACATTTCCTTTGCTCTCTTCCTGGAATAAATTCCCCAGTAGCATGAAAAGGCAGAGTTTTAACAGATTCAAGGTCAGGGAATTATGTGCTGATCTTTGGTCATTATGCAAATTTCTTCAGATGGGAAGATACGATCCAGCAAATAATCAGTATTTTTCCCTCTTAAGCTAAGTCCATAAGGCACATCTGAAAGATTAGGATGGTTCCACAGTTAATCATTGATGGAAATGTGTATAATTTAATATTTTAATCCTTCTAAGGTGCTCTCCATAGTACAGAGACACAGAATTGGTGTCCATAATGTATGGCCATTATATATTCATATATTCATTTCAAGATAGTTATACATTGAGTAGCTTAAGAAATACTTAACTATGCAACTGTATTTTCTAAATTATTGGGGATAAAAGAGAAGCGTTATGAAGAATATAGGCTATGCCTGGGAAAAAGTGGTGACTTTTGCCATCGGGATGATTAAACCCCACGTCCTTTAAGGTAACAATTTATAAACATAGTATTTGGTAACACATATAAAATAATAATAATAAAAAAAAAAACTTCCCACCCTTTCTTTTCCTAGAGTGCACTTACTACCAAAGATAACTTGGTATCGCATCAGGCAGGTTACAAAATCAAGCTCGGAAAGTCATCACCGGCAATCCATTCAAATCCGAGAGTGGCGTTGTTATTCCTCTTGAATTTTGCGGGTGGACCAGAGGCACCAGGCGGGCTAGCCAGCATTTTCTCCTAGCCCTTCACCGCGTTACTGACCGTGAACGAGTTGAGGGGCAGAGGTTTTTTAACACCTCATTACTGTTTTATATTTTACTTCAGAAGCCTTCAGCTAAAGCTGAATGAGAACCACTTTAATGGATACCATCAAATTAAGTGTCTGCGCGGGGAGGTAGTTATAAAAAGTGGGACCGCTCCAACAAGCAGATGCTGCGTATCCCCGTGGTTTCTGAGACGGGCACGGTTCTGTATTCGTTCCGCGCTCACAAAGTTGCTACCCACGGGAGAGACGGCTCTCGCCGGCTGCCCTACCCCGCCCGACGGTCCTTGGGCCGCCGCCGGTCCGCGGCGGGGCGGCAGCTGCTGGTGACCCCCCACCCCCTGTGGCATCTTTTCTTCCTCCGAGCCCTCTCACACCTGCCTGCTGCTCCCCGCACCGGGACCCGCTCCACCCCNCCCGGGCCCCGCTCCACCCCGGTCCTTCGGATCCTCCCTCGCCGACCCTCACTGCGATCTCCGGGCAGCAGCCGCCAGAGCCGCCCGGGCGGCGCAGCCCCGCCTCCCCCGCGCCGCTCCGGGGCGCGTCCCCGTGTCGCTTCGGCCCCGGCCCTGCCCCCCGGGCGCTTCCGCCGCGCTCCTCTCCGCTCCGCCGGCAGCCCGGCGCCGAGGCGCAGGGGCGGCGGTGGCATCCGCCGCCGGGAGCAAGGCTNCCAGTCCGGGTGAAAAGTAGCAGCGACGCGGAAAGGGCCGGAGCCCAGCACAGCCCGGCCCAACCAAGCGGGGCCGACGCAAGGCGCCATCACCTGCAGCCCCCACCCGGGGACCGGACCCGCGCCTCGGGCAACGCTGGACGGGGCAGAGCGACGCGGCCCCGCGGTGACTACCGACCGCCCCGACCCCAGCCCGTCCCGCTGCGGTAAGACGGGATGACACTCGGGGACGGAGGCTCTCGACCGCGCCGCGGTGGTTGAGGTGGGACGGTTCAGGGAGGCGGCCGCAGCGGGGGAGGTCGCGCCGAAACTTGTTCAAGTTGTGCGGCCCCGGGGCGGCGGGGAGGGGCGCCGGCGGCGGAGCCGGCGAGGGGCGCCCTCTGCTGGTGGCGGCGGCGGCGCGGCGGGAGCTGTCGCGCTTCGACCCGGGGCTGGCGGGGCAGGGAGAGTGGTGGGTCGGTCTGGTTTCCTTTCCTTCTTCGTGTCGCCGGCAGAACCACGCGTGTGGTTTTGTGGAGACGTATGTAACGTTTATTTATTCAGTGAGTTTATTTGAGCTCCGTTTAATTTCGGTGGCGCGTTTCAAATGTCTTTTTCTTGGGTGGCTCCTCAGAACGTAATGGGAAAATGCGCCCTGAAAAGGCGAAATAAAGTGAGCTGCAGTAGCCAATCCCAGTTTTTCCTTTCGCCCAAGATAAAATTTTGTGGAACTTTGAAAATGCGTCTTTGTATTTAATTTCTGTAAAAGAAAAGGTCGTTAGCAATACTTTATCTGAAGTACTTTGAATATTTGCTGACACCTATGCTGCTTCAGAGAACTTTCGTTTCTGTTTCCACAGAAAGAACCAACATGCAAAGTGGAAGGAAACCGAAAACTGCTCTTTTTACAAAAAAGCTTTGACTTGCTGCCTCTTTCACGTGTTTTACTTTTGCTTCGTAATGGAAGGAGCAGGATTATCTGAATCACGGAGGCAAAATTTGGGCATCATTGACTGAAGATAAGATGAGAGAAGACTTGAAAATATGTCTATACTCTATGACTCTTAGCTCAAACTCACCTTTCACGCAGAGGAATAGTGGCTAAAAGCACTGCAGTTTCATCAAAAGGAGATAATGGATAACCTATGCTGATTATTTTTTTAAATTATTTTTTTTCTTCCCACGCTTCCATGAATCCCAAAAGAGAAAGATGGAAAGAGTGCATATGGAAATTGAGATAAGGGGAAAGCTGAAGACAGTAACTTCAGTTTTGCAGTCTGTTTTCCAAGTGCTGTAAATTCCCTATTTCATCAAACACAACATGTAGGGTTGAATAAATTATATTGTTTTGTGATCAGTGGAGTTTTTGTCAGCTCTAGAAGTGAAATTTGACCTGACTGAAAGCTTTTATGGAAAAGTAAATGCGTGACTCCCATTCCTTTTTTTCAAATCAAGTTTTTCAAGAGACAGTGTTTCAGTCTCTTTCTGTGCGTTGTCAACCTGTGTTTTATATGCCTGTCTTAGAGATTGTACTTTCCCCCTTATTTTAGTATTTATGCTGTAGTGTTGTGTTGGAGAAAAGTGTGAACAGACAAGACACCTGAAATTTGTTTTTTGGCAGCCGTGTTATTTCAGTGCTGTAGCTCAGATTACAAGTAATCTGAGTATTTTAGCTGCACAGCACACACTTAAGTTTTTGCTCCTAAAAATAATGCCTTAAGATGTTCATTTTTGTACTAACTGTGTCAAAGGCTGATATCTGAGCATTGTGTTTTGTTAGGAAATGCATGCCTGGGGAAGAGGAGCAGCCTAATGGATCATGGCTCTGATGTTCATGGGGCATACTTTGTTTCTAGCATTAATGATGTTTGCCGTCTTCACTTTTGAGGAATCTGTAAGCAATTACTCTGATTGGGTGACTTTCACAGAAAATGTAGATCGATACGAAAAAAAGCAACTTGAAGGTCTTAGTGCTGAGCAGAAGCTGAAAAAACCAGTTCTTCATCCAAGTTTGTATTTCAGCGCTGAAGATGTCCAGGCACTGAGGCAGAAGGCTCATACAAGCCATGCCCATCTGTTTAGAGCCATCAGAAGTGCGGTGACGGTTATGCTCTCCAACCCATCATACTACCTACCTCCACCCAAGCACGTTGATTTTGCTGCAAAGTGGAATGAGATTTATGGTAACAATCTGCCAACTCTAGCATTTTATTGCTTGCTCTGCCCCGAAGATAAAGCTGCACTGGATTTTGCCCTGGAATATATGGATAGGATGGCTGGCTACAAAAACTGGTTGGTCGAGAATGCGCCTGGAGATGAAGTGCCACTTGGTCACTCCCTAACAGGATTCGCCACTGCTTTTGACTTCTTGTATAATTCACTGGAAAATGAGAGAAGGCAAAAATACCTGGAGAAGATATGGTCTGTAAGCGAGGAAATGTATGAGTACTCAAAGGTTCGCTCCTGGGGGAAGCAGCTTCTACATAATCATCAAGCAACCAATATGCTTGCTTTGCTTATTGGGGCTTTAGTTGCAGGGGTGGACAAAGGATCTCAGGCAAATATTTGGAAACACACAGTTGTTGATGTGATGGAGAAAACAATGTTTCTGCTCAATCATATTGTAGATGGATCTCTGGATGAGGGAGTAGCTTATGGGAGTTACACAGCCAAGTCAGTAACCCAGTATGTTTTCCTGGCCCAGCGTCACTTTGGTATTAACAATTTGGAGAATAACTGGCTCAAAATGCACTTTTGGTTTTACTATGCTACCCTGTTACCAGGCTTTCAGAGGACTGTGGGTGTAGCAGATTCTAATTACAACTGGTTTTATGGTCCTGAGAGTCAGCTCGTCTTCTTGGATAAGTTTATCATGAAGAATGGAGCTGGCAACTGGCTGGCACAGCAGATCAGAAAACACAGACCCAAGGATGGGCCAATGGTGCCATCCACTGCGCAGAGGTGGAGTACACTGCACACTGAATTTATTTGGTATGCTGCCGAAATAATTCCTCAGCCACCTCCTGGTTATGGTACTCCTAAAATGCATGTGTTTCCTAACTGGGGAGTTGTTACTTACGGGGCTGGATTGCCAAACAGTCAGACAAACACCTTTGTGTCCTTTAAGTCTGGAAAACTTGGTGGGCGTGCTGTCTACGATATCGTTCACTTTCAACCATACGCCTGGATTGATGGCTGGAGAAGTTTCAATCCGGGTCATGAACACCCCGATCAGAACTCTTTCACTTTTGCTCCCAATGGACAGGTATTTGTATCTGAGGCTCTTTATGGACCTAAACTCAGCCACCTGAACAACGTGTTGGTCTTTGCTCCATCTCCAACGAGCCAGTGCAACCAGCCTTGGGAGGGACAGCTTGGTGAGTGTGCCCAGTGGCTGAAGTGGATCGGTGACGAGGTTGGAGACTCAACTGGAGAAATTATAACAGCCTCCCAGGCTGGAGACATGATGTTTGTGAGTGGTGAGGCGGTATCTGCTTACACGTCAGCAATGAAATTGAAAAGTGTGTATCGTGTTTTGCTGCTCTTAAATTCTCAGACGTTGTTAGTAGTTGACCATATTGAGAAGGAGGAAGACTCTCCTGTTAATTCTGTCAGTGCCTTTTTTCATAATCTTGACATTGATTTTAAATACATATCCTATAAATTTAAGAACAAATACAACGGAGCGATGATGGATGTGTGGGATGCCCACTACAAGATGTTTTGGTTTGATCATCATGGGAGTAGTCCTGTTGCTAGGATACAAGAGGCAGAGCAAGCTGCTGAATTCAAAAAGCGATGGACTCAGTTTGTAAATGTTACCTTTCCAATGAAAAACACGCTTACGAGGATTGTTTACCTTTTCTATGGCCCATATGTCAATGTTTCTAACTGCAGACTTGTAGATAATGCAAAATCTGGATTTCAGATTTCGCTCAGTGTCAACAACACTGAAAATACCATTTCTGTTGTGACTGAGTATCAGAATTTAAAGACAAGGTTCGACTACTTGGGATTTGGTGGTTTTGCCAAAGTAGTTCACGGAAACAAAGTGACCAAGTTTGGTCTAGGTATTGAATCTATGGAAAAACAGAGAAAAGTTCATAGGGTGGGTTTCCCATTTGGATTTAAAGTGAACGTAATTGCAGGGTTAATTTTGGGTGTTAGTTTGGTCATACTGGCTTTCCAGTGGCGCTTTTACATATCCTTCAGTAAAATGTTGCGTTGGATCCTGATACTGGTTGTCACACTGTGGCTTATTGAACTGGTGGATGTGTGGAGCATGTGTACTCAGCCCATCTGTGCAAAATGGAGCAGTGACATGACAAGACTAGAACACGATAAAGGCAATAAAGCCAAACAATTAGAAGGAAACCCTGTTGTTTTACCAGATGTGATCATTACTTCACTTCCTGCTTCCGGAGCAGACATTTTAAAACAGCTGTTTTTCAATAGCAGTGACTTTTTATACATGAGAATACCTACACCCTATCTTGAAATTCCTGAGACTGAATTTGAAATTGATTCCTTTGTAGATCCATGTGAATGGAAAGTGTCTGATGTCCAGAATGGTCATCTTCGTCTTATCCAAGGGTGGCTCCAGTCTCTAGTTCGAGACACGAAATTACATTTACAAAACATTCACTTATATGAATCCAGCAGAAGTAAAACTGCTCAGCATTCGGCCTTAAGCAAGGACAAAAGGAAAAGATCCAAAAAGAGAGAAACTCTGTCAGAGCAAAGAAGCAGGGCGAGAGGGAGTCAAGATAAAGATGCTGAATACATTAGGGAACTGAGAAGGCACCTTGTCTATTATCCTAATGCACGACCTGTGCTTAGTTTAAGTAGTGGGAGCTGGACATTAAAGCTTCCCTTCTTTCAGAAAATCCTAGGACCGTCAATGAGAGCGTTATATGTAGTAAGGGACCCACGGGCATGGATCTATTCAATGTTGTACAAAAATAAGCCAAGCCTTTACTCCTTGAAAAACGTTCCACAACACTTGGCTGCAATGTTTAAAGGGGAAAATGGTAAAGGAAAATGTAGTTTAAATGAAGGCTATGCCTTTGAATATGAACCACTGAGAAAAGAACTTTCAAGTTCTAATTCAAACGCTGTTTCTGTGTTGTCCTATTTATGGCTAGCAAACACAGCAGCAGCACTGAGAATAAATGGTGACTTGCAGCCAACAAATTATCAGCTAGTGAAGTTTGAAGATATTGTGAGCTTTCCTCAGAAGACGGCTGAAACAGTTTTTGCCTTTCTTGGTATTCCTCTTCCTCCTGCTAGCTTAAACCAAATATTATTTGCCACCTCCACTAGTCTTTTCTATCTTCCTTATGAAGGGGAAATTTCACCAAGTAGCATTCATGCCTGGAAAAAAACCATGCCTAATGAAGAGATTAGACGGATTGAAGGTATCTGTTCTTCTCTAATGGACCACTTAGGATACCCAAAGTTTATAGAATAAATGCTGCCGGTCAGCACAAATTTGCACTAATGATCTCTGACTCCCAATTTGTGGATAAATATTACAGAAGTTTGTTTATTCTTGTAAAATGTGTACAGTCTGCTACTTTCAGAGAGATTATTTTAAGAAAAAGATAGTTGTTCTTGCAAGTGTGTGTTGTTTTGGTTTACTTTTTTTTTTTAAAAAAAAAAAAAACAACAAAACCCTTGTAACTACTTTTGCTGCCTTTCAAAAAAAGCTGTGTGAACCTACATGGAGCTACCAGCCAGGGACGCTATAGCTCAGGGGATTAGTAATAGAACATGGAGCTTTTAACCTCCAGCTCAGCAGTTTGACTCCAGTCCTAGTGGTTAGTTCCCAAAATACTTACCATCTGATGATCATAGGATGGCTAACATGAAATAAAACTGGTTAAACTGGCCTAGTTCCCTAGTTTAATTCCTAGGTGATAATTAGCCCCCTTGGACAGGTTTAGTGATGCATTCTGTCAGTGTCTTAACTATAGTGGTGCAAAATAAACATAAGCTGAGATTTAAAGGCTGTTCAGTATCCTTTCAGCAGGAGGAAACATTCAGAACATTTGAGTGAATCTAATTCCTACTTACAGTCTCGGCAGACATGGATATTGAATATCATTATAGGATATGGTTCCTTCAGCTCAGAGATGTGGCACTTAAATTGGGTTTTGTGATTTGATGGAAGAGAAGACTTTGTTCTCTGTGTCTGACAACGTGGTACCCTTTTTGAGCCTGAAGTAAACTATCCAGAGAAAAAAGAAACCGGACAAAATCTGAAAAACCAACCAGACCTCCCAAACTTGGAGAAATCTGGAGAAGATTTTATGTAGTTTTGATCTACTTCAACCCAATTTAATTTTGAAGGTTGTTAACACCTTGGCTCCTTGCACTGCTTTATCCTATACCTCGTGTCTAAGAAGTTCTGCAAGCATTTTCTCTTTTTGAGTGAGACTCTTTCATTCTTCTTTGTTGTAACACATTTCTCTGGTGATTCTTGTGCATAATTAATTTCACTGAGACCAGTGCAAATACTTGATGTCATTGTCAATGGCTTATTGTTGATGTCTGCGTAAAATGGCAATCTGAGACTTAGAAGATCTTAAATAAATGTCCAGGTCTGTATTGCTGAGGGATGTTTTGCTTCTCTGTTTAATGAATTTCTGAAAGACACTCATTGCTAACCTCAGGTCTTCTTTCAGAGAGGGGAGAAATCTGAAGATCACCCATCCCTCAGCCACCTCACATTTGAGTGGTTTCCCTTCAGTAAGCTATTTCCAAAGTTGTCTGATTTTTATCATGATCGGTGTTTCTTTAACATGGTGCTGTAATATGATACTGGTTAGGAAACAGATAGGCTTGATAAGATAGATGTGTCTTGGTCACAGCTGATTTTCTTCTTGAGTCACACTCTGAGCATGCCCATTAAGAAAAAAAAAAATTCCTATTTCCCAATTTAACTTGCTCAGCATTCTTTGGAAATGCATGCAAATTGTGAATGTCTGCAGATGTGTAAATCAGATCACAAAGAGACATCTGTTTCCTTTACCATCTGCTTTTTATTACAAATGGAATTGTCTTGAAATACGCTTCAGCTGGTTTGTGGGAGCTGGAATTAGAGTTTTGGCTTATTATATTGAAATATGTGTGTAATTACTGTTTATTTGGGTGGTAAGTATTAGACAATGTGAAAAGTGCAGTGAGCTTCTTTGTACAGATTACAGGTACCCTTGCTTATATTCAACATAAAGGAGTTCTTGCCTTTTCTTCCAGTCTTACTATTATGTCCCTGTTTTACCTCGCTGTCTTGTCCCTCCCATACATACAGTTCACATCCGTTGGAGCGTGTTGTGATATCTCATTATGACCTAGATAAAAATAGCTCTTTCTCTGCCAGTCGTTAATATGTCAAAATAGGACTCTAGCACAATAAAGCTATGGATATTTTGTGGTCTCACTAACCATAACTTAGCGGTCATTTACTACCAGCAGTTGTTTTTCCCTCTTCAGTCCTAGTTCTCATCCCTGGCTAGGTAGAATGCCATGTTAAAGAAAACATTAAACAAGTTTATACACGCTGACATGTTAGTGAAACTTTGGTTTCCAAGTATTATTCTCTCTAATTGGTTTCTCTCTGAAGCCATTTTTGATCATACATTAAAAAAAAAAAAAATGGAAAAATTGATGTCTGTACAGTCTACTTGACAGAATAAGTTTCAGCATTTTCCTTTTATTTCCAGGATTTACACTCTAGAATGAGAACAAATGAAAAGGCTTTTCTCTTTCAGATGTTTTAGGGCAGCCAAAGGTAAGAATTCAGACTGACTGTGTATTTGTGGAAGTAGAAAGAGACCATAAAATCCTTTCCTGAAAGTGATATGGAATGCCACAATAGCCTGTAAACCAACATTTTGTTTGTTTTTGAGGAGTTAGGGTGGGTAGAATTGTCTGTTGGGAGCATTGTCTGTGCTGCTTTTGGAATATAGGTTATCTCATGCACTTATGTTCATAACAGCATCATTGCTGTCATCATTATATGCTATTTCTTTTCTGTTCTGTACTTTCCCAGTTCAAAGAACACATCATCTATTATTCAGATTTCATTGCATTACACAGAAGTAAAAAGGTAGAAGAGAACTCCTTTATTTTTAGATCCTGTTGTGAGGGCAAATGCATTAAAATCATTATGCTAAAACTATGTAAAAGGAAAAGCAGTGTCTTTGAAAACAGCAGGCTAAGAATGCTTAAGGTATGGCAAGACTCTAATTTTCAATCAAACAATTGTTTTGTTGAGTTTTGGATGGTAAGTTACATAACCACTTGGCCAAGGTGGTCTGGTACTACCAGACAGGAGGTATCCTAGCTATGGAGCTAAATGACTATGTGTTGAGATTGTGGCATTCTAACTGTATGAATACCAACCCAGTATTTTATACTATTAGATGATATTATAGATGTGCACTTATCCTCAAAATTCTCTTCTGTCTCTAGCATCCAGAGGAAGAATGGTCACTACAGAGACACAGACTTTAACTCCTCTTTCTCCATACAGTAATGTTGAAGACTGTCAGTAAAATTTGAGAATTGTTAGACCTTTTTGAAAAGCATGTCTGTTTAGGTACATTGCATTGAAAAGTGTTCTGGCGCTTTCAGTTACACATCTATAAAGATGATGATGAAAACTAGTCGCAGTACTTTATCTTTGTTTCCTTTTTGTCCCCATGTTAAATGTTTATAATTCTTTGTACTCTATTGTAGTTTGAACTGTCCATTGTGAGATGGATACAAGATTTTAACATATTCGAGAAAGGCAGTCTTTACTTAAATGCTTACTTCTCGGAATCATATTTGAAAGTGTCAGAAAAATAAACACTGAGGAAAACATTTCAGTTATTTACTTCGTAACTAAGTGACATTGGCCCTGGGGAGATGCACATGGGTTTTGGCTTTCAGAGTTCTATCAAATCACATGAATCTGTAGTCTCTGTGTGTGCCTAAATGCCTCTATTACTCTCAGTAGGCTTTTTCCAGCAACAATGTCTCTGGAAATGAGCCTCAGTATCACGGTCAGAATGGTTCCTTTCACCTTCTTAGCATGCAGTTGGCACATAGTCAGCACACAGTCCTCCTCAGATTTATGTTTGAATGGTTAATTGGCCACATCCAGAGTTGAATTTCTGTACAAGATCCTTAATTATATGTACAATGTATGGCACAATTAATTTGACAGTGTAATACTGTTTTGATAGTGTTAGAATGCAAATCAGACAAAAAATGCGCTTCAGGTTTTATAGATGTTGGTAACTGATTGGTAAAGCTGCAGTCATGGATCAGATACTTCTTTTAACCATAAAAATGGTTCCACTTGCTGTTGAAGCTTAATAATGTGACTGCTATGCCTGACAGTCAATTATTTTCATTATTAGTCTTAGAGACACCATTTATTTTATGAATATGAACATACATAATCTGGAATATAATACTGCATTTGCTGAAAATATTTGAAGTACACAGTCCAAGATTAAGGATAAAAATATGTTACCTCCATATTTCTGTAAGTTATAAAAATTAGCTCCTTTGTGAGAGGCACATATGTTGGGTTCCATATGTTAGAATATTTTATAATTAGAAAATTTTATATTTATTTAGGTGACTTAGAAGTAATTTATCAAAATTATTTCTTTTTAATTCCATATGGAATTATTTTCTAAATGAAGATAAGTAGTGCATCTTAACACTTTTTTGATTAGGTTATCATCATCTTTCCTTCCTTTCTCTGGACTCCCTTTTAGCTTTGGTTCAGACTTAAATCTTTGTTTAAATCTTGTAATGAATGAGGAGTCTGTCTGGAGACTCCTACAGTCTCAAAGTCCAGTTCGTTGCATTTCAGTGTGGAATAGCATGGACTGTGAGTCATGGATCAGCTCTCTAAATTGTGAGCCATTCTGAGTTGTGCCATATTTGGAACGATGCCTGGGTAACCTAAGTGGATGTTGTGCCATTGACTTCAACAGGGCCAAAATCATCTACTATCATCAAACTATTATCACGTACATAGCCTGAATATTCCAAAACAGCAGATACTACAGGAAGTAAATACCTCAAATGATCATGAAAGGTTACTGTTCTTGTTATTTGATGAAAAAGGGAAATGCATAATAATGTAAAAAATATAAATTGCTCTGTAACTCTTATCAAAGCTACCTGTAGGCCATCCAATAAATTTTATAATTCATAAAATGAGATATGGAAACAAACAGATGTTCAAAATAATGTACAAATCATAGTTTCAAATATCAGGACTTTGATATTCTTTAGTGAGGAGAAATTTGCTCATATGTGATTTACACTGTTCCCATGAAGGATGTGAATGTGTAATCTAGTGCTGTCTCAGAAAATACTTTACAATGGAAAAGTGCTGCTTCACATTACCAAAATCGTACTGTTTTAAATTAAACTATGCATCTTTTGAACTGACAATATGCTGAGGGTTCAGAAAGATATTGTGGTGTTTAAGAACATGGCCTGAATTCATCTATCTCACATTAGGTAATTTAACTTTCACACCTAAATAAGGAGCATTGTCACTCTAGACTCGATGGAAAGTGAGCGTCACCTTCACAAGTAAATCAAACATTGCTTATGTCTTTGTAAATCTTCAAAAGCCAAGGGTGACTAAACTCTTACTTCAGATGCCTGCTGAATGGCCTCAAAGGAAGTGCAGTGAATTTGGTTTTAAATGTGTATGGCCTTACATCTAAGTAGATTTCTGTGTCTGAGCTGTTCTAGTGCACACACTGTCCAAACAAAATTTGATGAAACATCCTGCATAAAATAAAACTACTGTTAGCAAAACAATACTTTTGTGTTATCCTTTTTTTTCTGTTTCTTTTTTTTTCTTAAATTATTTCACCATGTAGGATATCACAAAACTTTGTGATGTGCTCAAGTATGTATTTAATTTTTTTTTTTTTAAATATTGCTGGTTTTGTTTGTTTTGAATACTGGGGGCCACTGTTATCTTTCAGAAAGTATTGATGGCGAGACCTGATTCTGTCTTCCCTTGGATGCACAGTAAGTATGTTTGGTGTTAAGCTGAGGAACAGAAAATAGCTGTATTCCTAGAACAGAAGAGTGATTTCCCAATCAGTTATCAGGAAGTGAACAACTGGTGCAAATCATAATTTTGAAGTTTCTTAGACTATAAACACTGAAGAGATGTGCAAGCTGCATTTGAAGTAGTGCCTCTTCGAATTCCTGAACTGTACTCAGGATTATTTTTTTTTTTTTTTTT
>VXBJ01007844.1:231775-278266 GCA_013400055.1 Nycticryphes semicollaris
TATATATATACATATATATATATATAAAAGAAGGACACAACCAAAGTAACTGGTGTAGTTAAGCCTCTCTTACTGAATGTGGGCTGGCACAGGCAGCATCTATCAGATGCAGAGGCACAGGTAGTTCAGCATCCTTATTGCTGTTGCATCACTGCAGGTGCATTTGAGCTGCAACTAGTTCCCTGCAGCAGAGTTTTGAAGGTTTAACTAACTGATTGATTGATTGATTGATTGATTTCATTTAATTTAACAGAAGGTGCTTGGGATATGTCTTAAACATAGAAGAAAGAATGAGACCTGAGTCCATCTCTCCTGTGAAATTCAGCATGTTGTAAATCAAAGGTTTGCCTGTTTTTAAGTCTTGATGGGGTTATGTTTAGCTGCGAAATAGGTTTATTGTTGTTTTGGGTTGGTTTGTTGTTTTGGTTTTGGGGTTTTGTTTTGTTTTGTTTTGTTTTGTTTTTTTCTGGAGGATGTTAGCCTTGGGCCTTCTCTGTCAGTCCTTGCTGAATTATTTTGCAGTTGGTGGGCAGTATGAGTTTATCCTTTGTAGCTCATCCTAGGTGTTGCCACTGTACTCTCACAAGTAATTTATTATTTTTTTTCACCCCCTGAATCTTGCATCAAACTTTGACTTTTGGGAGAGCTACACAGAAACAGCCTATTTTAATAGGAGTAACAAGGTGTNTTTTTTTTTTTTTTTTTTTTTTTTTTGAGACTGATATTTGGCCCAGAAACCATTCTAACAATTTAACAGTGTAGGTAAGCAAGTTCCAGCAGCCATGAATGCTCTTTTCTCTGTTTTATATATATGTATATATATANATTTAATTTAACAGAAGGTGCTTGGGATATGTCTTAAACATGGAAGAAAGAATGAGACCTGAGTCCATCTCTCCTGTGAAATTCAGCATGTTGTAAATCAAAGGTTTGCCTGTTTTTAAGTCTTGATGGGGTTATGTTTAGCTGCGAAATAGGTTTATTGTTGTTTTGGGTTGGTTTGTTGTTTTGGTTTTGGGGTTTTGTTTTGTTTTGTTTTGTTTTGTTTTTTTCTGGAGGATGTTAGCCTTGGGCCTTCTCTGTCAGTCCTTGCTGAATTATTTTGCAGTTGGTGGGCAGTATGAGTTTATCCTTTGTAGCTCATCCTAGGTGTTGCCACTGTACTCTCACAAGTAATTTATTATTTTTTTTCACCCCCTGAATCTTGCATCAAACTTTGACTTTTGGGAGAGCTACACAGAAACAGCCTATTTTAATAGGAGTAACAAGGTGTGGTGTAAAACAATGTTGCTTTCTATTGCAAATTTTTTGACGATATTTGTCTCCATCTATTTTCTGAGAGGTTGTTCTAAGTGAGTAAATGCGATGTACAAAGCTCCTCGGAAACTAATACCAAGAACGTGATAAAATGCAGGCTGTCAGATATTGTAAATGCACATTTGTTGGGGTTTTTTTGTTTGTTTGTTTGTTTTTTTTATTTGTTTGTGAAAGCCATTAATGTTTTCACTCCTAATTGCTTTTCATAGAGAGGAGTTGCTTACTTTTTCATGGGGGATTTTAGACCATTTTGTGTTTCCATCCTACAGCTTGCCTAGAAATAGATTTTATCCAATGCTTTGTGAATCCTAGTTTGAAATGTTAATTTTGTTACATTTTCTTGAACCTTCTGTTGTGTTGCAGGATGTTCCCGTCTCTTCCTTTCATAAATTACATCCTACAGATGCCACTTGATTTCAAGAAGCATAATCTCAGACCTGGCAAGGACTATGATAGTTACACAGAAACGAACTGAGAAACAGGAGAAACAAAATGTTACGTTGCTGAAGAGAACAGACTTGAAAGGGTGTGTTGGAATATTTAGATCATAATGAGATGCCATATCATGTACTACAAATATCTGAATAATAGACTTTATTACTCTAACTGATCAGCTGAACATTGTCTGTTTGGAATTAAATAAGAGTACTGACAGAAAAATAAGTTAAAAGGAACTTTTTTTTTAAGATGTATTTTGGTATGGTTTTTTTGGAAGCAGTATTAGTCTTTGGTACTCCCAAGCCATGTTAATTTGTAACCAGTGCATTACCCAGTGTAGCCTGTAACATTGTTGGCACCAAAGGATGGGTTTCAATGAGAGGGCGGAGCTTTACCTGCTGGGTATAGATTCAGTATTGATGGTTTCAACTGGGAGCATCCTTTGGTCGTGCATTTGAAAGAAAAGTTGACTTGTATCCTAGAGAATTGTTTCATGTTGGAGAATGGACTGCACTGTTGCTGAAAAAAACCAAACCCAGAAGTGAAAACATGCATGTTATAGACAGAATACTACCAATTAGTCGTGATTAAGTCAGCCTCATAATCAGATCTTTTAAAGTATGGGCATAGCTCTCATCCATTCTTCAGCCTAATGTTCATGACCCTCTTTAATTGCAGTATAGGCTCAGATCAATTTCTTTCCATTTGCTGGAACAAAAGAGCAAGCCTGGCTTTGTTGATAGACTAAGGTCTTTTAAAGCTGGTGTCCCTTGAATTTGTGTTTGTACTTCCAACTTGCTGCAGGCTGCATTTGCAAACCTCTCATAATGAATGATCCTGTTGACTTCATTGCATAGGAATTTACCTATTTGTATTCCATCTTTCTCTGGTAATAGGCATGCCTTATGAAGTGGATAGAATGATTAGTAGAGTCAGGTTAGACAATAAAGAAAAACCTCTGATATTAATTGTTCACAGATTGTTGAAAGTGTTTGCCAACAATCTGCTTCATCTGCATTTATTTCAGTTGGCTGTTCACAGCAACAGACTCATAGCATCCTTTGCAGAATCTCCCTTGAGAAGCTTATAACTTAAACTTACCATTTTAAACAGTTAATATATATGTATCAGTACTTTACTGCCTCAAATTAATCTAGGTACAATTTTCTTTTTGATTTAAAGGCACAAGGACAACAAAAAGGATAAAATACTCAATTCCCCTTTAAAGTAAACTATAAATAAATAAATTATAAAATAAAGATGTTTGGCTTCTATTAAAGTTTTTAAAAAATCTGTAGGGTCAGTCTAGCAGAACTGCTATTCAGCTTCTTATTAAATTGTTACTATTCATGCTCTATAAGGTATCCTGGTAGACAGAACTTCTGAAGCAGAATCAGCTAGACGCAAACTACTTTTAACTGAAAGCAGATATAATAACCTCATGAAAAAATATCCTTACCCATATTTAGATGCCTTGAAATAACTCCTGTACTTATTAGCTTTTATTTCATGTTAACAGCGAAGTTTCAGTAGACCAGTTTTGGTTTCATTTTTTGTTACTATTACAGGTGTATTATTTGTAGTAAGTGTGAGAACACTGGGAGGAATGGTCCATAAGTACAAAGATTTCATAGTCCAAATCATAATTAACTATTAGCATCTATACTTGAGAGATCAAAAGTCCAGTAACTTACAGAAGGCTTATAGATAATTCTGTAGGGGTAATGGAAGTTGAATTTAAATAGCTCAAATCTCAGCCTGCTCGTATGAACTATGTGCAATAGAATCATATAATTGTATAGGTTGGAAAAGACCCTTAAGATCATCAAATCCAACCATTAACCTAGTACTGCCAAGTCCACGATTAAACCATGTCCCCAAGCACCACATCTACAGTCTTTTAAATACCCCCAGAGATGGTGGCTCAACCACTTCCACAAAAAGAAACAAAAGAATTTAATCTTATTTTCTTTACAGCAACTTTATGGCTTTAGTTGTATAATTTATGTTGAAATTACACCATTTTTATTTAAAATAAAATAATATCACCTCATCAAAACATATACAGATAGTTTAGTAGTACTAGTAGCAGCATCAGTAGTAATAGCACTAGTAATTCCTCGCTGGAATTCTGTGGTAAACCAAATCTTCTGCAGTATCTCTTGCATTCTTTGTGATTTCAGCTGTGACAAGAGGGCCAACAGCTTAATAGGTTTCTTGCTGTAAGGCAAAATATGTTCATAGCACTTAAGTCATTGCCAAACACATCAGGCAAACTTAATTTAACACTATTTTATCATATTTTATTCCTTCAGATCTTACTTATTGGTGAAGGTGGAATATTCTGCTTTTATTCTGATAGAAAAATGCACTCATCTAAGTAAGTTCACCTGTAAATTAACTTATCTGTGCCCTTCCAAAATTTGCAGACACACAGAATTCTAATGGGGCTGCTCTTTTCTTCTTTCAAGTTCAAATTTGGTTAATTGGCCAGAGAGTATTGAATTTAAAGAAACAGAAGTTAAACTCTTCTAAATGTCATTAGCATATGGCTTGTATTAATTACATCTCTTTTGACTTTGAGTGACAAGTGTACTTCTCTGAAAAGAAACCCTCAGGTGATACCTCAAATCTACATTATTGTAATCCTGTTAAATAGAAATGTTTCCTGGGTGCTGGACACTGTAGAGGTCCTGCAAAAAGTGCTAATGCATTTTTCATTAGCCCATCATATTAACCATTACTTCCAGACTCTAGAGTACTCCTTATGTTTGGCTTTCAATACCAACAGAGAATATAAGTTTAACAACAGATCATTCAATTCCTACTGCAAAATGATTGTGAAAGTAGCCTAAGATCTTTACCCAGGATATTAGTACACTGAAAATAGATGCTTTTCACATTAAAATGAGAACTCTGACTCTCAGATGATGAATATCGAGGCAAAACATGACTCCTCATCCTGCTCTTATGTGGACATATTGTTAGGATGAAGTGACAGGATGTTCTTTGATGTCCTGACACCAACAAAAAAAGCTGTCTCAAGAAGAAAAAAAAGTAATTTTAATAAATACATAATAATATATAACAGGTTTTCCTAATATCTACTTTTCTTGCCTGATTGTGTATAGGCAAGAAAAATACATTTTACTGGGATATGTATTTATAACTGAGGTCAGTATCTGCTGGCACTAGGAAAGCATGGTGATATGCTCGCTCATGTTATGCATAGACAGAAGAGGCAGTCGACACAGGCTAGCCTATAGCTTAGAGTTTTTCATTGCTTGCATTTTAGTATTGCCAAAAAACATAGTGTAAAAGTAGTTTATTTTTATTGTGCTTACAGGGCATACTGCAAACTGTGGAAAGAGTGAGCTCTTTCTTCATCAGAAGACTGAGCAGACTTTTGTTTGTGCTATGTCTTTCCCTGCTGCCAGAATAGCAGAGCAAAAAGGACATAGCTGGAGGAGAAGGTATATGCCAGAATGTCCATGCAATGTGATGACCCTCAGGAGTGTTACTTTTGCTATGCAGCCACAAATATAAACAAGAGCAAGCCTATTGAATGAATAAATTCCTGGAATCTCTATACTTATGAGCACCCTGGAGACTCAGAAATGAGAAGGCATTTAAAAAATAACTCTTAAAATTACTTTTAATTACATAACATATGAGGTGATCACACAAATTCCATGACCTTGACTGATGCTCTTAAACGACTGAAAATGCCCGGGTGTGGTATCTACTCATGTAACAGAAAAGGTAGTTTTCTGGACTATAAGAAACAAAATGTTTCAACTCATCAGGTCCTAAGTATATGACACAGCACAACTCGGAAGCAGACAAACTGATGGAACAGACTTTCCACAGCTTCTAGTCCTGGTTCAGATTGGTAACTGTGGCTTGTGCCAGCACAACGTCTAGGCACTGATTAAGATACTGCTCAGAATAAATGCTGTTTCGTGGCTTCATTCAGCTGTCTTAAGGAGACACTCCCTTAGTTTCTCATGTTGGTGAAAGATGCCATTGTAGGTCTCTTCTGCACTGGTGAAATATGCCACTGTATGTACACTCTATGGCACGTACAAGGTCAGGTTCAGTTTTTAGGCTGACAGTGGGGATGAGAGCTGGGAAGTACGTAGTGTGAATTAAAAGGTAGGGGCAGCTTGACGTGAACGACGAGAAGAAAAAGGGATCAGATATGAATAATTTGTAGAGGACTTGACATTCCAGCTGTCTGCAAGGAGGCAAAAGCGTGGCCTGTTAATAGGCACCTGCTGTAATGCTTGTAATGATATCACTTTCCTTAGCTGCTGTGCAATGTGGCTATCGCTTCAGGTTTCTGCAAAGGAGAAAGGCGTGATTGATTCTGTAAAGAAGCCTCGTTTTATTTTGTAATTAAGCACTCTTGCAAGAATGAAATGGACTAGCATCGTATATTGTTTATTTAATGACAAATTAGATCTGAGAATGTAATAACTGGAAAGTTAGTTTTGATTTTAACTGTTGGGGGTATTTTTTGGTTTTTTTTTTTTTTAATCACAAATTTCCATTAGGGGTACGTGAATAAAAAATTCACCTCCATGAACTACTAAAAATAATATGGAAGAGTGAGGGAGACAAGAGCTTTGCTAATTCCAAGCAATTCAAGTGAAAATACTTTAAAACTGGGATGTCATTTGCAAAATCTCTAGAACTCCTGCCTTAGTATTATGGAAGTAGATTGTAGCAAAATAATTTTATGTGGCAAAATCCTACCGTGTCTCATCACTTGTATTCTTTGTTTTCAATTTTGACATCTAACTTCTTTCAGCTGAGTTTTTATTTACTTTCTGTGAATAAACACTGAGCAGCCATATATATATATATATATATCTTGTCAAAAAACAGAAGCACCTTCTCATTTTAAAAGGGGCTCCAAAAGCAAGCAGCATCTGACTCTCTGCCAGTGTACATGAGCACAGGATCACTGAAGATAGTGAACGTGAGCAGGGCTACAACAGCTGAGAGTAGGTAGCCTTCTATCTCCAGAAGCAATGTCAGTGTGGGAACAAGACTTCATCTTAATGACAGGACGGCATAACATCTGGGAGGTGATCCAGAAGATAGCTACTCTAAAACTCGGCCTGTGCAATGTGACACCCCCCATCCAGTCCCTTCCCCCTCCTTTCCAAGCCCCTCTCCTACTTGCTTTCTGTATTTGAAAAAGGAGCACTGTCCACAGCCCCATTACCACCGGGAAAAGTGATCTCTAAAGATTTAACCTCTTTTGTTTTCCGTGTTTTGGCTTCTGTTCATTTAGATAAATAAATAAAAGCTCTGTTGGTGCTGTGTAATCAGCCTACAATCAGAAACACAAAGGGAAAATACTGACTGGCACTTGAACTGCACACTGCTTTGTTCTCTTTCAAGGCAGTATGGCAGTCCCTGTTCTGATAATAAATAAAGAAGGATATTGGATCTTTGTCTAAAAGCTGTGCAAGAACTAGCTCAGTACCTATTTCTGCGCTTTGAGTACTTGAATAGTGAAAAACCTTTGATAACAAAATAGATCACAGAGGTCTAAAAGATTGAAAGATAGGCCAAGTGGTTGCTGAGTTTTAGATTTAAATCTCTCTTTGAAGACCTGACTGAAATAATAATAAAGAACTTTTGCTTAGTGTGCCTGATACGGTTTTGTGAGAAATTGGGTATCTTACTGTATGGCCATACCTATGTGCTGAACCACCTTGTAGCTTATCTGCAGAGCTGGTTTCTGTTCAGGGCACTTTTGCATGAACTTGGAATCTACAGGTCTAGGTTTATCTTATAGCTACATCCTGCACCCAAATCCTGGAAATTGGTACGTGTCCCAGATCTGATTATCTAGACATACCCTGGAGAGATGTGCCAACAGTGACAGTATTTGGTTTACAGCACGCAATAACAAAGGATGGTACCGGTACTGCTTTCAAATGGTGAAACCATAAAACTCCAGCAGTTTCAGCTCAGTTTAATTTAAAGTTTCTGAATTTAAGCTCAGAATTGAAAATAATATCCTTGAATTTGAAACCTATACAAGTGAAATGGAAGCAAAGGTTTAAATCAGACAAAGTTGATTGTCACTCCATATGTTAGAAAGTAAAGACAAGGTTGTTTGACTAGTAGTAGTAGTTTGTTGTTTTTACTGATTGCTTCATTTCCTTCTTTCTTCTGCATGGCAGTCCTTGGCTGCCTTTTCTGACACATAAAACACAGAATGATGCTTGTGTTTCAGTACTGGCGAGCCGAACAAAGATCTAGTTACATAAGATCAGCAATGAGATTAGACCTTATTGAGACAACATATAAACACCAGCCGAGTAAATCAAACATTCAAAAATAACGTGAGTAAAAAAATACCTGAACTGAACTTGCAACGACCTTTCAAGCCAGATAAAAGAAGGGAATAATTAGCCTAACCTTAGGGTGGAACTGCAAAGTGTTTACTTGAATAAAACAACACTCCTCTTGCCTACATGGAAAAGATTTACTCCTTTGTGAGGGCTGAGATGTTCTCCAAGAGGCATCCTTTCTATATTCTCTTGAATCTATATCCATACCATGTCAGTTGTAATGCTTCATTGGTTTCTTGTCACAGGCTTTCTTTATGACAGGGTCACCTGATAAGATTCTGAGTTTCTTCATCCAAGATAAAGGTCCTATGTGAAATGTCCTTATTCTTAGCAAGTTTCTCGTAACAGCTGTTACAGAAATTAAAACACAACGGAATTACAGATGTTCTGCTCAAATTTGATACTGGCTTATTGGAACTCAGTCCCCAGAAACTCAGGAAGTGATTTTTAAAGTCAGTAGAGTTTCATTTTGTCTCTTAAACCTGATGTACGCCTGTTTTCATGTGTACTCTCTTATTAATGTGAGGATCTCTTGCCTCCAGCCTTCTGAAGCTAAATTTGGACCAGCAGCAAGAGGAGCGAGTATGAAAAAAAAAAAAAGCACTATTGAGGTTCCTACAGTTACAACAGTTACAAATTCTATCCCATTTGATAAACAGAGCAGAGATTACAGAGCAGAGGAACCTGGATCTTAGCCCAGTTTTCCTCAAGCGCATACTCTTATCACAGGCAAATTAGTTGGACATTTTGGAGCCACACAGCTACTACATTTCCATGGCATGTCTCCTCCAAATTAATAGAATGAAAAAGGAAGAAAAACATTAAAAAGGAGTTAAGGAGAAATGTCTTGTTTTCTGTTAGAGATTTCTCCTTCAGAATGAAATCACCTCATCAGGACATGAGTTAGGAATTTTTCAAGTATTAAAAAGATTCGAGTTTATTTAAATACCTAACATAACTCAGTGAAGACAAATTAAGGTTTCCACTGAATACAAAAGAAGGAAGGGTCAGAGCAAATGACCATTCAACTCAGAGTGCTATTTCCAGTAGTCACCATATGCGAACACTTAGGGAAGAGTAAGAGCAGGGTAAAAATAGGTTTCTTTCTCTCATCACTTTCCCAGCCTCAGGACTGAGCTAGATGTATTTAGCAAATCTAAATAGATTTCTCCTCCATTATTTTTTTTCAGTCTTCCCTTGAGCACATGTAAAATTTAGAATCTATTATGTCCTCTGGAAAGGAGTTCAACAAGGCTGTAATTCCTTACTTTAAGTGCCATCTCTTAGTGTGTGTTTCCACCCTGGTTCCTGTCATCTCCTTTTCAAGCTGAAACATCCTTGTTTACTCAGTCATTCTTTGCTTGAAAGCATTCCACTCCTGTAATCATCTTTTCTTCCCTTATCTGATTTTTTTTGGTATTATCTTTCCTAGGGTGGCTAGAGCTGCACATAATGTCGAGGATGTGGGCAAACGCAAATTTAGATGGTAACATTATGACTCCAAGTTAGTATGCCTTTGGTGGTGGAAGGGGAAGTTGCCTAATCACATTTTATAGGTATTTATTTGCCTTTTCCTGCAGCTGTAATCAGTTCTGTTTCATACTCTGTTTCACAGAGAGAGATTTTGAAGCTTGCATGTTAAGCACAGAAGTGGTATAAATAAATTATGACCGTATTAACTGAGTGTTTACAAGTCATATAAAAAAATTTCAGACACTGCTTTACAAAGCAAGACCTCTATTTACAAATAAGAGTGGCCAAATAAACACTCCAGTGACATTTAAACAACACCACGTTTATTTTTTTTCCTAGAATCAAAATTTGCTACTAGTTTTCAGTTGTGTCACAGAGAAGAATGGGTAAATTTTTAAGACAAAATAGAGAAGGCAAAGATAATAACAACTGATAAAAATACTAAGGGAAGAGCCTGGTTTTGTTCTGAAAGTTAATGCAACTTGGGCTTCAAAGACAATTGTGTACTTCTGAAATTTTTACCCAGCTTGTTAATCCACCCAAGCTGTTGTTTGTTACCTCTGAAAGCAGAATCACCCTTGGATGTTGCATGACATTGCACAAAAAAAAAAAAAAAATAAATAGCATGAGAACATTTAATTAACTCTTTAAATATTAAAGAGTGAGATAAATGTTATCTTGCTTCTGGAATACAAGAAATGTGGTGTACTGCAGAGCTTTGTACTCTGTTTCTCTTTTTCGTTCTTTATAGGAAAGTTTCTCACAAGTATATTGCAAAAATATACCCAGTGTTAAGAAACCTTGTCTATGCAAACATGTCTTTCTCCGAATACATTTTGTGAAGGAACATTTTCTGCTTAGAATATAGTGTTGGAGCCCTCAATGCAGTTTTCTGTGTGACCATCTCATGCAATCCTCCTATGTCAAGAAGTAAATAAATTGATCTAGTTTCTGAACATATAGCTGTATGTCTGTCCATAGGAAGGAGAAGTTTATACAAAGGAGAGGATATGTTCCATAAAAGTTGTTTTGTGACTAGGTAGACTTTGGTTGAGACCTGATGAGATTCACTTTCTAAAATTATCTAAATACAGGTTTTCTCTGTGTTACTGAATTTTTTGGCTTAAATGTCACATTTCCAAAGAAAGCGGTTCAATAGATGCACTCAATTCTGTTAAACAGTTAGATTAAACATCTAGTCCACATTCCCTCACTGTGTACAGTTTAATTACGTGTACTCTTGGTGTATCATGAAAGACTTTCGGTTAGGAAAGGGATCCAGAAATGTCTGGCTTGTCCCATAGAAGACAGATCATTGAGTAATTGAAGTTATTCACAGTGGCTTGAAGTTCTTTGGCCCCTGCTGCTGACAAGGCAGCACCAAATGGACTACAGTGTTTTTCCTTCACATCAAGCTTCTGTATTGCAAACAAACCAAACCCTGTAGAGCACAAGCAGGATGTACAGTTGCCAAATTCACAAATTATCTGGGTGATTACAGCTGTGTATGCGCATTTGACAACCTTCAGCCTTTAATGAAGGTACTGAATTCAAAAAAGCCGTAGAGACCACAGAGACCAGCTTCAGGACAGGTAACCCTGCACTGGGGATGGGATCTGGAGCAAGAGAGGCCGAGGGAAAGCCCTTTTGGAGGCTGTTTTGAAGGCGGGAAAAGGCCTGCGCCTGTGCTCGGGGCTGTCAACTGGTGGGCGGGCCCCTGCGTCAGCCTGGGCGGAAACCGCGTCTCCCGCGGTCAACTTAAACGAGCTGCTAATTAGTGATAAGAAGCCTCCGGGAGGAGTGGACCAGTCTCTGACCACGCAGCAGCAACAGGAGGGGTACCGGTGCTTCCCGTGTGTTCCTGAACGAGGTAAGTTCAGTCGCTCGAAAAGCTCAGGGGACTCCGGTGTCACCTCAACTGACCTCAACACTTGTAAGGTGTTAGCTGCTAGACACCCAGCTATGGTTAATACTCGTTCGAATGTGGTTGCTCGAAAAGCTGTGGGCACACAGACAGAGGCCATGTGCAAATATAGAGGATCTCTTGCCTCCAGCTTTCTGAAGCTAAATTTGGACCAGCAGCAAGAGGAGTGAGTTTGGAAAAAAAAAAAAAAGCACTATTGAGGTTCCTACAGTTACAAATTCTATCCCATTTGATAAACAGAGCAGAGGAACGAGTTTCCCACAGCATCCTCACTGCTAAACTGAGGAAGTGTGGCCTGGATGATCAGGAAATGAGGTGGATCATGAACTGGCTGAAGGATAGAAGCCAGAAAGTGGTGGTCAATGGGATGGAGTCTAGTTGGATGCCTGTACCTAGTGGAGTTCCTCAGGGATCAGTACTGGGACCCGTACTATTTAATATATTCATCAATGACTTGGATGAGGGAATAGAATGCACAATCAGCAAGTTTGCTGATGACACCAAACTGGGTGTAGTGGCTGACACGCCAGAAGGCCGTGCTGCCATCCAGAGAGACCTGGACAGGCTGGAGACCTGGGCAGAGAGAAATTTAATGAAATTTAACAAGGGCAAGTGTAGAGTCCTACATCTGGGCAAGAACAACTGCAGGTACCAGTACAAGTTGGGAACTGTACTGTTGGAGAGCAGTGTAGGGGAAAGGGACCTGGGGGTCCTGGTAGACAGCAGGATGACCATGAGCCAGCACTGTGCCCTAGTGGCCAGGAAGGCCAATGGCATCCTGGGGTGTATTAGAAGGGCTGTGGTCAGTAGGTCAAGAGAGGTTCTCCCCCTCTACTCTGCCCTGGTGAGTCCCCATCTGGAATATTGTGTCCAGTTTTGGGCCCCTCAGTTCCAGAGGGACAGGGAACTGCTGGGGAGAGAGTCCAGCAGTTGATGATTAAAAAAGATGATTAAAGGAGTGGAGCATCTCCCATATGAGAAAAGGCTGAGAGAGCTGGGTCTCTTTAGCTTGGAGAAGAGGAGACTGAGGGGTGACCTTATTAATGTTTATAAATACATAAAGGGTGAGTGTCAGGAGGATGGAGCCAGGCTCTTCTCAGTGACAGGCAGTGATAGGACAAGGGGCAATGGGTACAAGTTGGAACACAAGAGGTTCCACTTAAATATGAGGAAAAACTTTTTCCCAGTGAGGGTAACAGAACACTGGAAGGGGCTGCCCAGAGAGGTTGTGGAGTCTCCTTCTCTGGAGACATTCAAAACTCATCTGGACGTGTTCCTGTGTGACTTGATGTAGGTGTTCCTGCGCCGACAGGGGATTGGACTAGATGATATTTCAAGGTCCCTTCCAATCCCTGATATTCTGTGATATTCCGTTAGATGGCTATGAAAATTGTGTAGTGGATAGGGTCATGCCTTGACTGCTGGTCATATATGCATTCTCACCTCATATGAGTTGTTAACGCAGCAAACTCTCACATCACATCTTCTGTTGCTGCACCTATGGTTTTGACCACAGTGAAAAATCACATCTGCTGCTTAACTGCATGTGTGAAAATATAGCTGAGTTCCTGCGCAACAGGGAATGACAGACTTTGTTTCTCAAATCTCTACACAGCATTTTTCAGATTGCAGACAGTGATAAAGAGGACCCTAACATCTTCAGTGTAAGGAATAAAAACTGCCAAAAACTTGCTCTTTCTAGAAGACGGAGGTTCTTGGCTGCTGCCAAGGGGATTTGGGATGTCTTCAGCCAGGGCAGAGGGGACATACTGAAAAAAAGCCAGAATGAAGAGTAGGATTGAAAGAAAGAAGCAGCAAGGGTACTGTGTGGGTAGCATTGGCAAGCTGCGTGAGTGTGACTCTTTGGTTTATGTCTGGTACTGATCAGCTTTTCCCCCCACTCAGGTTGAGAGCTAAAGATGCCAGATTTCTCTTGTGAAATTGCAACAAATGAAGGATGTATGCACATATCAAAAAAGAGTATATCTCAATATGGACCTTCCAGAATGAAAATCTGGGATAAAATTCACTACCATGAGTATCTCTTCCACAATATATTAGAAAGTGTATTATCAGATTACAAAACAGCAATAAAACAGACATCTCCCAGAGTGTAATGAGTTTTCCCTGTGTTTTAGAGACAGTATGAGTGCATGGGTTTGTCTGTTACTATGGATATTGAAAGAAGAGCTGGTGATCCATAGGTGGAATTAATCTTGGAGAAATGAACTAGAAAGAAATAGAGGGAGAGAGAGAGAAAAATCTCATAGTTGAAGGTCTTAAAGAAGTGGAAGAGGATGCTGAGAGGTGAAGGCAAAGTGAGCATGCCAGAGAAGGCAATGGCAGCATCCCATATGACTCTTCTTTCATGAGCACTGTGACATCTCAGAATCAGGTATTCTCCATGCTGTTTTGTAGAGCTCCCTCCACCCTCTGGTGGTCTCTTGCCCTGCTCTGGCTTTCCCTGCTGTGGGCTGTAGCAATTCTCTGTCCTGATGTGAAAACTGAAGAGCAGCAGGGAGATGGCATTCGGTGCTTCATAGGATCCAGTGTCATCCACACTGAAATAAGTGTAAAGAACTTGGTGGGTGTTTCTGGATGTGTCATCGTGTGATTACAATCTGTCAGATCCTGTACTTCCCAGCATCCAATTTATAAAAGTGCTGTTTTCCCCCCAGGTTAGTCTTGTTATACTTTAAACTTTAATTGCAAGTTCTTAAAAAATGGAGGTTACAGTAGATGCCTAATTTTCACTGGCAGTTCTAGACTGTACTATAACAATTTGAGGTGACCTACTAGTGTCCAATTGCACTAATTTGTTTAGTGATCTGAAATGCAACATTAGGATAAGAGTATAATAATTCTTACTTTCTGCTAATGCTTGTGAAATATTAACAATAATCTTACAGTTGAGAACTGCTTTCTTCTTCAGTCTTCTGTAGTGCGTTATGCTTCATTTTGTGACTGTCCTGATTTTGTTCATTTCAGAAAATCAAAATTCCAAAGAAGTTCCAAGCATTATTTTTAGGTCTGAAAAAGTTGCCATCCTAAATTGGGTAGAAAAAAAAAAATGAAATGCAATGTCTTGCTCAGAGCTAGTTCACTGCTTTTTTTTTTTAAGTAGTTACAAATCAGGCTAGACATTAACATTTCCTTGCTGAAAAGTATCAACTGAATTCTGAATTTTAGTATAGATTATTTATCATAGTATTCAAGCACGTTCCCTTTTCTGGTGATTTTAGAGTGCTGATTTGAACAAAAATAGTGTGTCCCTCCTTTATGGACTGACTGGTGGGTGAAAACAAGCTTTTAAAAAAGAAAAACGACAGGAGAAATATGTGTTCTTGCACAATGGATTCAAGTATACTTGCATTTCCAAGAGTATGGTAACTTCCTAACTTACTAATATTGCAAAGATAGTGTGAAATTTTACAAATCCTTCTGGAAAATATGGTCCTAAGTATTTAAAGAAAACACAAATGATTTAGGTAACATTCTTAATTTCTGAACTGAAGCTCTTTAAGGAAAATCTGTGTTACAGCACACACTATGAACAGAGCATCGCCACAGTACTTTGACTTGAATAACTGAGTAACTAAACCAGTGTTTCTCATCTGGCAATGCTTTTTTTTTATGTAAATAGACCTCCTCTCCCATTTAAAAGTACAAAATAGACTGAATGGTCACTGCTCTGTGATACATTTGTATGAAAGTAATTAACTTCCAGTGTGAAGGATCATGCCTCCTTGACTGGGCCCAAAGATCTTGTGTTAAAAGATTTTAATCTGTTCTTCTTAGAAACATGAATTCAGCTACTGGAGGAGTTCAGATCTGTCTGATGTTACATGCAACATCAGGGTGATTTGAGTAGGCAGTGAAAAATACTGCTGGGAAAGCTTTAGTATATATTCTTAATGGAGAAAATAAGTGTTTGCTTATCTGCTTTGCTTAACTGAGTTGGGATTATAAATTGTTCCAAGTTTTCATTCCTGCCTGCTTTTGTAATGGGAACAGTGTTTGCAGCATATTCAGTCTTCCTGGGCTTTGCTGGATGCATTAGTCTACCTTTATGAAGGATTTACACTTTATATTTGCTCATCATATTATTTTCATAAGAAACAAAAAGGTCCCAAAATAAGCCCATCAGGCAAAGCTATGAACAATTAAAAGGAAAAGGTATTTCTTACATTAAGGATTTGGAAATTGAGTTTAGCAATGTTGGCAAGGAAGACAGAAAAGTATTTATACTCTCAAAGGGTAACTACTATGGTTTAATAGCACATGGCATGCAGAAAAGAACTGGTATCAAAGTTTGTGGGATGCTTTTATTTCCCAGCAGAAAACACTGAAGAAGGAAAAATAAAATGACAGAGCAAAAATATGAAACAAGCTTTAAAGGCAGCAAAACATGTAGCAGGGAAAAATGGGAACAGTTCAATTTAAACCACTGTTAAATAGACCTAAAGGATTTCACTTGGCTTGTGACCTTCTAACCCAAGCCAAGTTTGTTGCACAAGTGTTGTGGTTTAGGTCAGTTGGGCAGTGACAGATCTGTCACCCAAGGAGAGGAGGAGGAGGAGAAATAAAGAGATTTATGAGTTTAGAAGGATCTAAACTACTTTAATGACATTATTAATAATAAAATAAAAAGGGAATAATGAAATAGACACAATATATACAAACCATATCAAGCTCCCAGGATGATGTCCAGTGGGGAAGTTCCATGCTGGGCTCAGCAGTGGATAGGAACTGGATTCCAGATGCGGAGTGAGGAACACACGGATCAGGCAGACAAGCAGACAGGGTCCTCCTCAGTTGTCAACCATTGAAGAAAAGAGGACTGACCCTTTGAACCCTCAGCTTTTATGCTGAACATGGGCCAGTTGGGATAGAATATGCTGTTGGTCAGTTTTGGGTCACTTGCCCTGTCCTCTCCTCTCCACAGGTATGACCCCTCAATGCTTTTCCATTTCCAGTCCTCCAGTGAGGCAAATAATGAAATTAGCTGGCCTTGGTTTTTATAGCAACAAGTATAAGCAAGAACCTCTCTGTGTACCATTTCTTAGCATTAATTATAAACGTAGGTCTTATCAGTCAATGAAGCAACAGTTTTCTACACACTATGCTGTTAGTTTCAGAGAGTTAGAAAGGGTTTAGTTGAGAAATTTCACCTCAAACCAAGACAATGGGCTCTTTATTTTGGATAATAAACATATGCTTGACAAGTAATTTGGTAATTAGACAGAAAAGTAAATTTAATGATGACTAAAGGTATTGGCCTATGTAAAAGTAGTGGTGGTTGATATAACTGCATGGATTAAAATGGATTAATTCCGAAAACCATAGTTAGTGCTGTTCTGGAAATATAGTGGGAAATCATGAACTGAGGGGAATGAAATGGGCCTACGTGTGGAACAAAATGAAATCTAACCTTTTAAATTCTTTAGCTCTCTATCTATTTTCTTTCCTGTCTATCTGTACACACATATGTTTGTATTCAAGATAAAGGGAGAGTCCAGAGTTAAAATCCCCTTTTGTCAGAAACTAATCTATAGCATCAGGAAAATAGAAGGAAATGTTACTTGAGTAACTAATGCATAGCGTTTTATGAACTGAAACAGTTACTGGCTGTAACTGCCTACACTCACTGCACCAGGTGGGCAGAAGGGTGCCATAGTTTCTGTTGCCCTGTTTCTTTATTTTCTGATTTTACAGACATTTGGTATTTCTCTTTCATGTGTTTGATATTTTCCCACATTTATGGATTTTTCATGGATTCTGAAAAAAAAAAAAACCCAAAACATCATACTGGGCCAGCTATTTACTTCAAGCATTATTATTATGTGTCTTGGGCACAGAAAGGAGGGAAAGAATACTGTCTTTGATACATGTTGACATGGAGCTTAGGAAATTCACCTAGAAAAGACATGTATAACCCAAAAGGAAAACAAGTTTGAAAATGATGTAATCTTTGGGATTTCACAAAATGTGTATGAGACAATGTTAAAGGTTGTTTTAATGACTCAGAAAGTAGGAAATAAGTAGAGCATTTAGGCAGTTGAAGCAGGTTCTAATGGTAGAATAATTTAAAAAAAAATCAGAATACAGGTTTGAATTGACCACATCTCACAAATTCATATTGAATTTGTCAAGTTGTTTCAGTCAAATTCTCTCCTTAATTTCTCCTTCTCAAAAAAAAGTAAAAAATATTTCAATTTCATTATATGAAAAAAAAAAAAAAACACTAAAGTGAGTTCTTCAGTAAAACAAACAAAACTCTGCATCTCAGCAAGTTTCTAGGGACAAATTAACTGCAGGATTCATTGCAGTTACATCAAAGTGAAGGAAATTTTTATTGCCTTAAATAAATTATTCTGTCCAGCTAGGTATTAACTATATAGTGGTGCAAAGTAAACAAATATATAATTAATTGAATTTGATGGAAAACCAATATATTACCATGGTTTAAAATTTTTATTATTTAAATTCATTAAGCAAGGTTACTGGGAAATGTCAAGTGCATTGTGATTTTTAGTGAGCACTGGAATTTAAAGCTTTATAAGCTTCAAAATCTATTCGTAAGTTTACTAATTAAAAAAAATAAATCTGTTTTTTATTTTCTTCATTTCTAATTACCATATGATAAAAAAATCATTTTGACAAAAGCACTATATTTATGTTTTCTTATTCCTGAACACAGTGTCATTGCCTGGAATAATTTGTATCAAACTAAAGCACAAGCCCTACAAGTTGCATTTGGTAAAGTATTGATTATTTCCTTTTAAAAATAAATTAAAAAATTATATCATCTATCCCTGACTTTCACATACCGTTAACTATGTTTTAATTTATCCAAATTTCCTCTGAGGTGAAAGTAATTTTTAAACGTTGCATTAGTCAATCAAGTTCACCTTAATATTCAGATCATCCAATTTACAGGTTTCTCCTGGAGCTGTTTGTCAGAAGCTTTAAAGTCACTCAAAAAGCTTTCTACACCATGGTGAGCTTCAGATAGAAGATGCCATTTATTCTTTTTATGTGTCTTTTTTTCCCTTCAATAGTCATTCTCTCCTATTTTTATATATACTTCCTCCTTCTTTTTGACATGATTCATGATGACTGTTTTAAAAGGTGATCATTGTGCATCATGAAGATGAGACACTTTACCTCTGTTTTGTGAGTATGTAGCTATAAAACACTGTGAGAAAATCCGATCCTGTCCTATTCTTTCCCTGGACCAGTAAATCTCATGTATCACTTCCACAAACATGTCTCTTCAGAATTCCAGAGCCTCTAGGAACTTTGGAGCCAATGGTGTCACACAGATTTACACCAACTATAAGGGTAAAATGATACTGTTATTATTATTTGATAAAAACATCAAGAAAATGTACCTCATTTTTTTCCCCAGAAATAAAATGGAGTAAATATTACACCGTATGTTAATGCCAATTTATTTGAACTTATGTATGCTTTAAAAAAATATCAGAGTAAAGAAACAGTTTATAAATAATACATTTTTGTAAAGGATCTGGATGTAGAAACATTAAGGACATATAGGAACTGTGATTACTCACTGGCTCACGAATAATTCACATTAGTTACTGTCTACTTCATCTTGACTTCTTGTTTGGTGTGGAAATGAACTCTCCCATACCCATAGTGTAAACTACATTTTTAATAGCTTGTAGATCAAAAAGCTCAACTCTGGCAAGTGAGTTCCAATAAAAGCTCCATTTTGTTATGCTGGGCAGCAAATCCTTATTACAGCAGCCATCTTCATTATTCATTGGCATTTTTGTAACTTAAAGTTTCCTCCAAGTAGTGTTAACGTTTGATGATGGAAAATGAAGACCAATAAGCTCTATAGAGTATGTGCTTTGTAAAATGAACTAGCCTTTGGGAATAGAACTGCAACTTCAGTGGTAGTAATTACGCTTTTATGGCCCGAGACAGAAATAAAATGTTGAAATGGGAAATTAATGCAAAAGCCTAGTAGGAAAATTATGAAAAGCTTAGCAACTGAGCATGCAAAAAAAATTGTAACGTATCTGAGAATCTGCTTATGAATGATAAGTTACATAGGGTCTAAGAGTTATAAATAAGGTTTTAGTATCCCATTTTCCTAGCATCAAACATTGGCTAAAAATATTTTTAATTATGAATGTTCATTATATTAGAACCTATTGCCTTAGGTTCCATTTTCCTCCTTGCTTAAAGTAATAATTAAACATTGAACCAAAGATCAAAACAAAGATCAAAGAATCGATGATTGACCAAACTGCTAGATTAATGGTTAACAAATAATGATATACAATACGTATACGAAGAAATATTAGTTGGATGCTGTAAGCTTCAGAGTAATTTATGATGTTACATTAGCTGTGATATTTTGTTGCCAGTTTACAGAAGTTATTTAAGCAATAAAACAAAAATCAGCAGTGAAATGAGAGTGCGTTCCTTAAAGAAATACCTTAAAGAATATCTGAAATTCATACTGTGATAACGTTTGAAAATTTTACATAGCAGAATCTCTGGTGGACGGTGCTGTCTAGTGGCATCTTGCTTATTTTTCAATTTGTTATGCTCCTGTTCATTTGAGTTAAAGAGAGTCAATGACGGCTGGCAGCAGTTAGCAATAGCGTAAACAGGGATATAATATGCTTGCACAGCTTTTATTATTAAAGGCTTCCATGAAATAAAAAAAAATGCATTAAAAATTCCCAGCCAATTCATTATCCATGGGAATTAAATTCATCCCTTTTGGGGTTTATTTCAGCTGGTTAATTTTTTCATGCTCTAGTATCTGCATGCATATTTCCATGTGCAGTATGCACCTATGCCATGTGCAGGATAGAAGGCCTCTCACTAAGCAGTTTCAAACTTCCAGTTGTTGAGAAGCAGAGCTTTAGCTTGCAGGAATGCATAGCACGTGCCATTCACTATGTCACAGTTTGGACCAGGCTGGCCAATGTCAAGATGACCCACCTCTTGCTCCAAGGAAAGGAAGATGAGAAATAAAGAAAGTTATGAGCTTAGAAAAAAAAATAAACTACTTTAATGAAATGTTAGTAATAAAATAAAAAGGAAGTAATGACAGAAGCAATATATAAATAAAATCATATCAGTTTCCAGTAATATGTTACCAACAAGTACTGGGAAAACTTCAGTCTGGACTCAGCAACAGATGAGAACCAGATTCTGGAACACACTGATCTGTATCAAAGACAGATGAGCACGCAGAGTCTTCCTCAGATGTCAGTCACTGACAAAAGAGAGCCACTAAAGGAGCCAAGCCATCAAAAAAGAAACCTCAGACTTTTTGATCCTTGGGCTGTTCTACTGGCCATGGCAGATGGCACGGAATACCCTCTTGGTTGTTTAGTCCTATCCCTCTTTTGGACCTGACATCTCCGCTCCTCCCCACAGGGGTGACCCTTCCACAGGGTACACCACCAAGGCAGCTGATCCTGTTTGCCACAGCAAGTAGTATAAACAAGAGCCTCCCTGCCTGGGCAGAGAGCTGGTTCTGCTCCACCCCAGACCAGGGATACACTTGTGCACATTTGTTTGCATATTTATTCTGAAAAGACTTGAGTGTACGTCAGAAAGGGCAGCAAAGTAATTTTTGTGTCAGAGAGACCCATCCCGGTTCAGGGTAAAGCTATTGTGCTCCAAGTTTTGTGCAAGCAAAGAAATAAATAGTCTCTTGCCCTATTTAAAATGTTTTTAAAGTATTAATGAGAGGATTAAAGGATGCTGTGGTTTCCCAAGGTCTTGCAGAAAGTTTGTGTCAGAGTGAGAAACTGAAGACAGGAAGCATCCTGGTAGTTCCTTACACTTTGGCATTACATGGGCGTATGAATAGCAAAGAAACATTTTCAGGGGAGGCAAGATAAGTCATATAAAAAAAAATGCAGACCCATAAAAATTGAGTTTTTAGGCTTTCTGCATAGTGCATAAAGATAAGCACTTTCAAACAGGGTCTGCACCATGCAGCAGAAGGAGCAGGCAGTTGTGTGGAGCTAACATTTACTCATGGTCCAGTTAGAGAGGGATTAGGGAAGTACTGAGATAAAGAGCTGGTTTTCAAATTCAGATCTCAGAACTTCAAAGGCGTTCCTTTTGAAATCCACAGTCTGAGATGCTGTCTTGCTAATAGGTATCCCTTTTGGCTGTCTGAAAAGCAGTATTTTCAAAAAATTTGGGGTGGTTGCTTTTTCTTTGTGTGTGTGTGTGCAGTGTATAGCTGCAGTCCCTAATTAGCACTGAGAGTGATTACGTTCAGAGGCTACAGGTGACTAAATTCTGCTTGAATCCCTTCAGACACAGAAACTAGGAAGGGGGGCAGGGATATTTAGGGTGGAGGTTTGCCTTTAATGCTTGAAGTGTCCCCTCTCTTCTTAAAGGAAAGCCATAACAGTAAGTCAAAGTCCTATATCCCTCTTATCGGCTGTTTTTCTATTTATTGTGTAGTCCTGAGGAAAAAAAAAAAAAGTACTAATTGCTAAAGCATTTTCACAGAATGATGGAATGGTCCAGGCCGAAAGGGACCTCCAAAGGTCATCTAGTCCGACCCCCCTGCAGTCAGCAGGGACACCACCAACCGGACCAGGTTACCCAGGGTGTTGTCAAGCTTCACCCTGAATGTCTTCAGGGCAGGGGCCTCAACCACCTCCCTGGGCAACCTGTTCCACTGGTTCACTACCCTCATAGTGAAGAACCTATTCCTAATATCCAATCTAAATCTGCTCTTCTCCAGCTTAAAGCCATTTCCCCTCGTCCTGTCACTTCAGGCCTTTGTAAACAAACCCTCCCCAGCCTTCCTGTAGCCCCCTTCAGGTACTGGAAGGCTACTATGAGGTCTCCCTAGAGCCTCCTCTTCTCCAGCCTGAACAACCCCAGCTCCCTCAGCCTGTCCTCGTAGCAAAGGTGCTCTGACCCCCTGAGCATTTTTGTGGCCCTCCTCTGGACCCACTCCATCAGGTCCAAGTCTTTCCTGTATTGAGGGCTCCAGACCTGCACACAGGACTCCAGGTGAGGTCTCACCAGAGCAGAGCAAAGTGGCAGAATCTCCTCTGGACCTGCTGGCAACACATATTTTGATGCTGCCCAGGATGTAATTGGCCTTCTGGGCTGCAAGTGCCCACTGCCTGCTCACGTCCAGCTTCTCATCCATCAGGACCCCCAAGTCCCTTTCATTGGGGCTGCTTTCTAACACGTCATCCCTTAGTCTGTACTGATAGGATTATTCTGGCCCAGGTGCAGAACCCTCCACTTGTTCTTGTTGAACCTCATGAGGTTCACCTGGGCCCACCTCTCCATCCTGTTCAGGTCCTTCTGGATTCCTCTGGTATATCAACAACACCGCACAGTTTGATGTCATCTGCAAACCTGCTGATGGTTCACTCAATTTTCTACAATTAGGGAGGCTATGGGCAGTTTAGGGAGTTGGTATAAGTGATTTATCTTTAATTTAGTGAGCTGACAATTCTGTTTATTTGGAAGAATAAAGAAAGACAGTATTAACTTTGCAATGAACTGGGAACCGCTGCTGAGAATTGCCAGTTGAGCAGTGGTCAGCCCAGTAATTCAGAAAGAAGTTGTTCTTTGTTTTCCAACAACCAGACCGGTGTTAATTTTGTGGGCAATTATCCATCCAAATAAATTCTTATTTTGTATATAGTTCACACAAAATGCGAGAGGTATAAACAGATCCAGTAGAATACTTGACCAGGAGATGGAAAATAGTAAAAAAAACCAGAATATCAAATATTTTCAGCATTCTGTGGTTAATAGGAAGATGTTACTATTGACTTTTTGTTTTTTTGATTCATGATTCCTTAAAAAGGTTTACATTTTTATACTGCTTTTTTTGTCAATACGTTTCAGCAAACTGCTTCTGTCTGGGCTGTGTAATAGAGTCTCAGTGCTAACACAGATCAAAGTGTATCAGATGTTTCACAGTGCACAACTTAATGAAATGTGACTTACATAATTTTTAGCAATTTAAGCATCCAGCGAAGTGTCATCCAGGGTGCCTGGTGGCAGACGTGCAGGTGGAAAACCGAGCACACCTGACTGAGCTCTTTGAAAGGAGAGCTGGGGCCACCCTCCCTCGTGGCGTGTGAGATGCTGGCTCGTGCAGCCATGCGTACGCTGGGCCACTGAAGTGGAACCGAAATATCTCATTTTTGAGATGTATGGTCTTCTTAGGTTTTGTCTTCTAACTAAAGGCTAAGTGATAGAAATCTGCGACATTTCATGTGCTGAGCTGTGCCTCCATCTCTCGTCCACAACAGTGCCCATCAGCACAATTGCTCCGATTATCTCCTGTGGCTTTGGGAGGAAAGCTTGAGGCCTGGGGTTTTTGGTTGGTCTTTTTTTTTTTTTTTTTTTTTTTTTTTTTTTTTTTGTTCTTTTTTTTGATGTTGTGTTAAAGCACAAGGCAAAATCTTCAAAAGCAATTTTTTATTTCACTGGAAGTTATGTTGACCTTGTACTAACACCACGTGCCAGCCTTCCCTCAGAACAGCGGCGGAGGATTTAGTTTATTATTTAAGGGAGGAGAGGAGCTAAGTTTCTTCTTGTCTTTGTTTTGGTTTTAAAGATTTTTTTTTTTACTGTATACTTGCTACAGTAGTTCAGGAGCCATCAAGAAACAGTACTACTCTTTACTTCAAATAACTTCTTAAACACTAAAGAAGTTGTCCTCTAAGAAATTGCTGTAACTGGATGAGTTTGCATTATCACTTCAGCTGGCTGTTAATGAACAGGGAGTTCATTTCTATTGGCTTCACAACAAGTCTAATCAGTTCATTACTGAGCTTAACTAAAGTGCTTCTCTTCCACTCTCTCGGCAAGAAAAATACTTCTGAAGTGAGCAGATGGGTACTTGACTGCCTTTGCTATCAATGTGCTCTGTGTGCTGCACTTTAGATGGCTGCGTGGCAGTGATCCCAGCCTCTTCCCTTCCTGAGATCCTAAACTGCTACAGTGTGGCTTCACAACTGCTGAGATTTTACACGTTCATTAAAATAAAGCAAGACTAAGGAGGATATGCATATGCATGCAGGCACAAAACCTTTTATTTTTTAAACGTTTATTATAGAAGTTTAACTTTTAAATCTATTGAGCAAATGAAGACTGAAAGTAAAACATTTATTATAGCAAAAAAAAAAAAGGGTAAATTTAATATCTGTATTACTTTTTCTCTGCTTTCTAGGTTACCATCTCATACAAAAGACTAATCTCTTATGACAAATAAATGCATTTTTGCTATCTAATTGCTTGTAATAACATGATAGCAGCCTACTAATACAATAAACTTGTTTTGAAGATTGAACTTGATAAATTTTTATCACTTCAGTATTATCCTCTGCAAATTTTCTCTCATCCAGTAAATTTCACTATTTTTTTTCTCACTCATCTAAAAAAAGATAATAATCTCTACACAAACACACACAACCTTGCATCAAAAATCTGAAAAACAGAACATTATCCAGTATTTTACATAAAATATGTGCAGATCAAAAGACCCGTAATCACCACCTGTGGATTCAAGTCCAGAATTCCTATATTGTTGCTTCTGTGTTTAGTATGCTTCAATTCATTAATAAAGAGTAGCTGTTGGAAAGTTTTGTTGTATTTTGGTATCAGCAAGATACCTTTCAGGCAAATAGTATTAAGAATGGTTCAACAGTAATACAGCTTTTGTTTATCAAGGAAATGCAAAGGCTCAGAGTTTGTGTTTTTCTGTATGGAAGCAAACAGTGCAAATGAGAAAAAGAGATTATGTTCTCTGTCTCCTGGGTCAGAATGTTTGCCTGGTTCATATCTCGCTTGGGATAGGGACGAGTTTATAGATTAATACATTTTGAAATAAAGAGCAACAAGAAGGGAGTTTCTGATAACATGAGGTGTATCACTTATGCTGGTATTTATTTGATTTCCACAGTTAAAATTTAGTCAAAAATTAATAAAAAAATAGGACTCAGCACAGCTGTCTTGGCAATTTGATAACGTTTAAGACAAGGTAAGGATATCCTGCTAAAGTCTAGGTGGAACTACTGGAACACTTCAGAATGTTTTAATTTTCAGTAGATAAACTCCTGTAATTCTTCAAGTGTTACGCAGCTTAAGATAAAATAGTTTTATAACTTCATGCTTCTGTTTTGAGTCCATAATTTTGAAAGTTCAAATTTCCCTTCATAATCTTTTTTAATAGAAAACTTTTTTTTTCTACATTCTATTTTATGGATTTTCCATTAGAATGAAAACCTTGCTTTTCAACTAGTTATGGAGTGTTGTTATAGATTCAGTGATACAATGTTTGTCATGTGGATATATCTTCATGGGTTTGAAGTGCTGTATATTGGTACAATATTGTTATTTTTTAGTATGTGTAAAAAACCACAAAACCAAACAAGCCAAAAAAAGGGTCTTTCTTGGGAGCTGTTGAGAGCTTATAAGGAATTTCCAATATTAGTTATTTGTTACTGTGTTTGCAGAATGCCGTAAGAATCATTGTTGATGAGATTCTTTGTTATAATTAGTGAGGCAGTGATGAATCTACCACTCACAACTTAATTACAAGATTTTTATTATATTTACAGAATGTTGCCATTTTGTTTGGTTTGCAATAAGTAAGTATGAAACAGAGCAGCTGCAAGTAAATGCTTTCAGTCAAACACAGATGTGCCGTCTTTGTGTTATCCCTCATCCTGGCCTGGAAAAATAGACCTTGATCTTAGGGATTCTTTTTCAGATAAGCCCTAATGATTGCTCTTTAGAGTAGATCTATCATGCTTCATTGTTCAAGGCCCAGTCCAAAACTAGAATTCAACAGGAGTATTTATGTGGACTTCCATGGACTTTGGAGCAGGACATGAAAAGGAGCTCCCAGTCTCATTATCCAGTAAGAACTAGCACAGTTAGTTTCAAAAGATGAAGCAGATATTGATCTGCTGTGTGAAACTCTATTACATGGTCTTCTAAACACTTGGACTAAGCCCTAGAATTGTACAAGGTTCTGGCTCGGTATGCAAGTCACATTGGCTGACCAAGTGTGAATCTAACAATCCCCTGAAATTTTGTAGCCTACAAATTCTGGCAAACCTCCTTGACCTTATTTCATGCCTAGCTACTCAATAAATATCGTGGTGCTGTGTTTGTTTGGCAACGGATTCTACGAGGTGTTAATGTGAAAGGTTCTTACGTGTTAACCCAGAGAAAACGTAATTTCAGAATCAGCCTGAAGTGGCTCCAGTATAAAGACCTTACCCTCTTGACTTAAGGCTTCTCCACAGTCTGTGTGAGAACATAATTTTGCCAGCCTGAAGGTGGGACACATAGAAGGTAGACAGGACCTGGAGTTCTCTCAGCATAGGAAGGGGAGAGAAATAGCAGAGCTTCCTAGAGAACCAGGGGAAGACTGGAGAATGCTGCTCTGGGAAAGGTAAACAGGGATAAGGGTGCTGACTCACCAGTTGGTTGTGCTGGTTGGAAGGTGGCTGGGAACAGTTGCCCTGGGACACAGCCTGCTCCTCACCCAGCATCAGCAGGGTCAGCAGCAGACCCATTTTGCCAAGGTTTGCTGTAAATACAGAGGCTGTTTACACCACAGCTATTGCTGTTTTTCTCATCTGTTGTCTGAAGCAGCCACACACTTTGTGTCTAAAGGTCATTCTGTTCTGGTACTAATTCCTTTTTTGTTTTGATTTGCTTTAAGAGACACATTCAATGCTTATTTATATCCTAACAAACTTAGTTGCAAATACACATGACATTTTAAAAGCTTTAAAAATACAATCTGAGGTTTGACTGTCACAATTCAACCTCTCCTCCTATTCTAACTTTGTTGTTACACTGCTGGATGTAGGGAAAAGAATTGACAAAAATATAAATCAATCTTGTTCAGAGATCTTAAAGTCCATCGAAGATTTCAGAGGTGTTTAGGTGAAGAAAAGTGGTTACAGTGACCTTAATCTTTACAGTTAGGATCACTGTAAAGATTGGCAGGAAGCATTCTTAAAACAAACATTTTAAGAACAATCAGTGTTATTTTAATCCACAGTAATGGGGGCAGTAATATTTTAAGCACAATTAAGTGTGGAAGTTTATTTATTCATTCAGTAGACATTTCCATATTTTATAATAAAAAATGTATAAAGTGTGGAAGGTAAAAACTACATAAATTAAAATTCTAAGACAAAAATTTTAATTTGCAAATGACTGGGGTTTCCTTATAGTTTTCTTGTTAGAGTAATTCCTAAACAACTTTGAAATTTATATATCCTTGAAGTCACTGGCTTTTATTTATGTTCACATTAATGTCCATGGAAAAGTTCCAGCATAATAAAATATATCCTGGGACTTTCTTTTCTTTCAGTGATTTATGGTCAATTTCTAGAGCAGTCTTCTGTCTTTTCTGTAAACAGAAAATGCCTGAAGTCATGATGAAAGAGATTCATTTACGAAAAAGTTATAATCATAAAGAAAAAGGTAAAAAAGTATGTGTGTAGCCAGTATATTTTGGCATTTCTGATTGCTTCAATCAGATGTTCAAAATTGTTAAGCAGGTGTCAGGTAGGTACAATAAAATTTTTCCCCCCACTCATTGTATATGAAGGAATTAGACAAGTAAAACCTACCAAGATTGATTTTTGCAGTCTGGGATGCAGTAACTCAGTAAAATTGGAATCTGACATTTGTTGACTTAAGATTAGCCGTAGTCAGCTCCAGGGAGAAAACAATGCATTAGACACTTTTCTTCCTGATTTATGTTCCTAATCCCTATAAAATGTCAAATGGAAGGTGACAAAGAGCAGGTCTCCCGTGCAAGAATGTAAGGAGAGAAACCTTTGCCATGTGACCTGCAAAAATACTTGCAGAACTTCGTTTTGGCTGACAGCAGAGCAGTGATGTTGTTTTCAGGCTGGTAGGTCTGAACACACCAAATGAATTTTGGCGACGTTTACTGATCGGATCCCAGCTTTTCTTCTTCCATTCCCACGTGTAGCACTCTTTTACCCATCCTCCCTTCTAAGGCAACATAGGGTGCAGGTGCACTGAAGTGTGCTATTTGGGTGACTTCTTTCAGGCTGACTCTCACAAGAATAGCTGCCACATACCTTGTGGTTCATTGCTGAGTTATAAAATAAAGTACATACTTTACCTGGACAGAAGAAGAAAGAAATGAGATAAATGGAACATAACTGTCTTACAACCTTTCACCCTCCCCCCTCCTCCCTTTTAATTGTTTAAGGCGAACAGCTTAATGGCAGCTAAATTGCCTCTGAAATATAAACCTACACTGGCATCAGGTACGTGCTATCACAAAATTGATGCAGGTTATACAGTTCCTATGACCTGCTGGGTGTTGATATGTTTTGAAGGCAGAATAGAGCACTTCACTTGGCAAACCTGTTCTTTACTTAGTCCTACCTTTCTGCTTGCTCAATGTGAAAAAAAAAAAATCCTTTTTTTTATGTTTTCTTTTTTTCCACAAAAATACCAGGTTGCTTTTGAATTCTTCTAGCATTTGCTTTGTCCTTTTTGCACTTAGTATGTTTTGGATAGAAAACATATTTTCAACAACATTAGGTATTTGCTTGTTAGTGGGTGTTTGTGAAATGGCTGTTTTGATAAATGCTGCTCTAAATGGTTTTTCTCCTTTCTGTTGTGAGAACTATTAACTTTTGCCAGAAGAGAAGGGGACAACTTTATAAAACCAGCATTTTTCTTCCAGTTAGATTCTATGTTTCTGCTGAGAAATCTATTTCAAGGAAGGCAAACTGTATCCATAGAAAATCACCTTATCAAAACTGCAGTTATTCATCAGAATATGTTATTCTACCAGAAGTAGAAACACTTAATCCGGTCTCATTTCTTTTTGCACTAACAGCTATCTTAAATGCACAAATCTCCGAATGTCTCCCAGTTAGATCCCAGAGCCTCAAAGATTTAAGGTGTACTCTTCCCTAGCAGTTACCTCATTTGCAATTGCCTGATCAACACTCAGCCTTCAAGCACAAGTTCAGTCTTTCATAACATTAATTTCTGGTAGGCAAATTAAAAATTGGGACAGTTGAAGACATTACCTTGAAGCAGCAATGATACAGCATCCTTTCATCCTTTACATGTATCTCTAAGGTTCTTCTGTATCCTATTGGGTTACAGGAAAAAGAAAAAAAGATGGAGCAATGGAGGAAGAAACTAATGGTGCTTGCCTTTTTTCCTCTTTATGATAACAGCATTACTTGCAAAGTTTCCTTTTTAGTTTTTAAGGCATGGATTTCATTTAACATAAATTTAATGTATTATTTTACATTACTTCTACATATTATAGCTAACAAACTGAGCAATAGCTCTAATTATTTGTTGCAACGTTCCATTGTGAAATTCTATGCACATTTTTTTGTTTTACACTCTTCCATAGTGAGATAGTACAGTATTATAAGATATGCATGATTTTTAATGACATTTTTACTGATAGCTAACGTGGTGTTCATTATTGTAATGGAATAATTTCTGTGTGCTTGTTATAAGGTTGTTACTGGAATATAAGAATGAGATTAATAGGGAGTAAAATTACAAGCAGGATTTAGTCCTGAAATGGATATGTGTTCGAGGATAATGCTTGTACTTCTAAATGTAGAGATTTTACCTACCTCCTATGTGATTCATAAAAAAACCTGTTGTGTCCAAGATATTCAAGTCTTAAGTGCGAAAGCATCTCTGTCAGGCATTGTAAAGGGATGGAAATCTTTCAGAGGAAACATGCTGAAATAAAACATCCAGGGAGTTGACAGTCTAGGAATTGTCGGTAAGATTTTTTGTAAGATATTCACATGTGAAGTTGTTGCTGGTTTTCAAATAGCAGGTCTTATAGTTCTGCTTAGTGTGACCTAAACCCATCTGTAACTTACTGAATATGAATATTTAATCCCCAAAATCTAGTAGAGGTTGAAAGTATGAGACTGACAATTGAAAGGGATCAAGTGGATAAGTAATCTGTAACCATGACAAATAATACTGCGAAAAAGCCTCATGCAGCCAATTACTTTTCAAGTCTCCGTGTTGTACTGAATATCTGTGGTTTTATTTTTTCCCAGCATGCATTGGGAAAGCTCTCCTAAATCAAGAGTATTAGTTCTGTGTCAGTTTACTAAACAACTTCAGCATAAATTAAAATGCTCTCTTTGCACTGTCCTTAATATTGCACTACCCTGTCAAGCCTGTAGAACTGAAACATTAGCAGAATTTGTGAACTGAATGGATTTTCAGAAATGAGTGAAATATATTGGAGATTATTGTATAAACTCAAAGAGCAAGATCTACCTTTGGTTCTTCATTTTTAACATTTCAGTCTAATGGTTAGAAGTGAAAAAGAAAATCTCTGTGTTCTAAAAATGCCCATAAGAAATACAACAAAAGGTAAGAGTAGAAAGTACTGCTGCTAAAGCCAAATGCAGTAAGTCAGATCCGTGGCATGTTTATCAGTACTGGAATCTTCCACCAATATCCCAGGAAATTACAGGTACTGTCCTCCATTATCTGTGGCTTTGTCTCTTTCAGCCTCGACAGGTATGTTAAGACACGAATGAATAGACTTTTCTGTTCCTGAATATTTTTCCTCTTTTTGAAATCTCCATTCTGCCTTTTTCCACAGGTTGCTGTGCACTCACCAAGGGTCAGCTTTCATGGGGTAAGTCTAGTTTCTTGATAAAGGTCCCTGATGAATTTCATGACTTTTCTTGTGAGTGGATGAGTCAGTGAGGTTGTACTCCCCTGACAAATAGGAGCACATAGTGAGATATAGTTGTTTGGGCACATTTTTCATGCACACAGGGCTGGGAAGAAACAGTTGCACTGAATATAACTGTTTGAGCATCATTTTGAACCTAAATGAAGATGCTCTATTGAGTAGTATGGTGTACTAATTTGAGTGTTGTAGTGCTCTAATGTGCTGTGTGACTGTTGTCACATGACAAGGTGGAAGAGAAAAGGTGGATGACCAGGCACGTATCTTCTGAGGTTTCTCTGTGGTGTTAACAGGCCTTCCACTAATGGATCCATTTGTTCCAGTGGTAAGGAGAGTGATTAATCATTGTGCTGAAGTTTGCCTTTAATTTGCACACACTTTTGAGAGTCAGTCCTTCTAAAAAGTAGTGTTAGTCAGTGATCATTCAGGGCTTACTATATTTGACATAAAAGTTGTACCACAAGTTAAGGACTTTTGCTAAGTCTGAGCCTCAAGAGGTACGAGATTGGCAGGAGAAGTAACAACTGCTGTATGAAATTCAATGACTTATGCAGCCAGTAAAAATCAAAAACCTGTCTTATGACTGACAGAGAAGAAATACCAAGTCTTGTACAGGATGGGAAAGGGTAGGCAACCATCTGCTGCTCTGTGGAGTAGGATTATAAAATATGTCAGTCATGCCATCGCTGAGAAAAGCAGAGAAAATGCTGCATGTCACTGCATCTGTTATAACAGGTACAACTTCTAGGGTAGAGAAAAATGCCTGCTACAGTGCAGAGAAGCTGTTGCTGGTGGTTATGTGAGCCTCAGCACTCCTGCGAGTTCAAGCTCTAGATCCCAGGAATAGTCTTTATCCTGATGGAGGAGGAAGCATATAGAAAAACACAAGGGAGATCTAACATTTACTTTAGTTCTTGTCAGTAGAGAAAAGATAAAACATTTCTAGTCTAAGAGGTATTTTTCCCATGTGGAGTCATATCTATTACTAAACTAATTAATGACTTCACGTACAAAGAAACTGAAAGCTCCCTGACTTAAATTTTTTAAAGATGTTGAAAATCATTTATTCATTCTGCATCTACTCAGAGGGGCAGGTGTTCAAAATCCATGACATTATGGTTCTCAAGAGACCTGCGTTCAACACCAGCAGCAGCATTGTTGGAAACACGCGCTTGGGTAAGGACAGTCTGGCCAAGGTCAGAGGCTAGAGGTTCAGATTTGCTAATGGGAAACTGTTACATGTTCAGAGAATAAAACAGATTAAAGGGGCTGGGGTGTTCAGTACAGAAGTGCATGGGGTGCACAGGTGAGTCCCCGTGGTGCTCTAGAAAAAGGGCACCATTTTATTCTTTTTCATTCTTCAGACCAGTGATGCCATACTGTTGAGAGAGTATTGAAATAACTGAAAGGTGGAGATAATAACAAATGAGACTGAATCTGGTTTTCTACTGCAGTTTAGAGTCCTTTGAGTGATGCAACTTGGAGTAGTGATGAAGGATATTTTGTGCACATCTCATTAACTTGTATTCCAATCTCCCTCTACGTAGATTTCTTTTAAAGAGGAGTTGATGATTAAATTTTTGAGTTTTCAGAAATGTCATTTTACTGATCACTGTGAAGAACATGGGTTCTTGTCTTTGCTCATCTCTTAGTGAATGGTAAAAAAATAATGAGAAGTCAAAGGAATTATATTATCCTTGTATTTGACTGTGGCAGAGAAGCTAGTTCATGCTGTAGGGCTTCTAAGTTCTGGAAAGGGAGAAAGGGAAAAAAAATTAACTATTTCTTTCTCATTCATTTTAATTTTGTCTTCTTCCACAAGTATAGCATATCCAAACCAGAGAGCACTTTCCTGAGAAATCTGAGCTCCTGCTGGTATTTACCGAACATCTATAATTTTTGAAAGATTTAATTACATGCGAACACATAGCAAGTGCACTGCTGATCAGATTATATGACTCTGCATTTCCATTTACAGGGATGTAATGTCTCTGAGCTCAGAACCACTTCAGTCCATTTTTCACTAATGTAAATCACAAACAGGCCCATAGTCATCTGATTCATTGAACACTGAGTAACAAAGATGCCTTTACAAATGATGCAAGGGCTTTGATTGTCCTTCTCCTGGGCCTGCCTATGCCTTTTAAGTACTTGGCCTGATTTTGTTGCAAAACTAGTTATACCACTCTGTACACTTCTGATCCTGTATGCTCTTTCTAGAAAAGCAGTTTCTATAGAAAACTACACATGGAAGCTTAACAGCTAGATTCACATTAGCTGACTTGAGATAAAATTATCATTTCCATATCTACACAGATTTCTGTATTGATTTTTGAACAACAATGCATAAGACCTAAAAGATATTTTTGAGTTATGAATAGGAAAGAAACTCCTGTTCTCACTCCTAAGGAGGCAAAAGCTAAAGACTGCTTGGGAGAAAAAAACCAACGAAACAACCCACAAAAAGACTTCCAAAATGAAAACCCATTTTGTTTTTTTTTTTAAAATATTATATATATGCATACATATTATGCATATCTGTATTCTATGCATTATAAATAACATATGCTCTTTAAAAAAAAAAAAAGAAGCAGCAGCTGTTAAATCTGCTAGGAAAATTCAGCAAATTTATAGTTATTCTTTCACAAATTGCCAGGAAATTTCTGATTCTGGCATCTGTGTTCTTTGAAAAAGGAAAGAGTCTGCCTTTCAGAAACCCAAAAGCACAGCTGGTAAAAAAAAAAAAAGCTTTTATTTCGCTAGAAAATAAACCGTAATTTGTATGGCATTCACTGGAAAGACATAAATATGGAAAGCTAAGTTATCACTTCTTTCACAATCCATATTTTGAAAAGCATAATTTTCTTCCGTGACTTATATCTCGGTATGAAAGAATATCATATCAAAAAGAAATATCTGAATATTGTCTTTCTAACACTTGTATTTGGACTTTATTATATTTAAAAAAGCTTTTAATTAATTTCATTAATTTTCAGGGATATCTTTAGATTGTATTGTTTAGATATATAGATATTTAGAGAAACAATAGACAAATTGTTTATATTAGAAGTCAGCTTTTAAGAAATAAGTTTAGAGAGCAGCTGCAAAAAGCAAAGCAAGAGGAACAGGAATTCTGCAATAAAAAACTGATGTTCATTTTAAAAAACATCAATTGTGGAGCCATTGGTGACTTACTCCAAATATTTCTCCTGTATCTTGTATTTTATTAAAGATTTGCCAATTAATAATGCTGATGTTGGTGATCATGTAGATAAATGTCATGATCCCTCCACTGCATTTTTTAATTCTTTAAAGAACTATTAGGACCTGGTTGACAGAACACATTCTAAGTAATTGTCTACAAGCACAAAGGGCAAATATTTTCTTGATATTTGAAGTTTGAACTGCGTTTATTTTAACTTGAACTTGATGGTAGATGTCCACACTTCTGTTATGTATGTAGACAATGTATGGGAATGATGAATCCTAATCCATATGTTAAGTCTTCATAAATGTTCATTTTAAAACCTGAAGAGAAAACCAAAATACAAATATTATTCATATTTGGATATAAGTGGAGAGCAGTTATACTCTGTTAACAATGGAGAGCTCTGGCACAGCTACTGAAATTACTTAATAAAGTCTAAATCTTTAATTTTGTAATCCTGTAATCCTTACAGGTTTTGTGACCGTAGTAGTTATTTCAGGTAAAACAGACACTACTACATACATATAATAAAATGTGTGTCCATAAGACTAAAGCTCTGCCTACAAATTTGTTCAGACTGTTTGGAAGGTCAAACCCTACATCTTCCATCTCTTGCTGAGAAAGAATAGAAAGAAAAAGAGAGTGAAATACTTCTAAATTTAACTTTCATGGATTATAAATATGACTCTAGTGGTCTGACTCTTTAAATCAAATTGCATTTAATCACAAGGCATTTTTTTTTCCTACAGAATTTTAGGGACTCAATTATCTTAACTTTCTTGCTAAGTCTGGCTATTTCTATCCTTATGATAAAATGAGATTCTAACTGCATTTCATCCTATTTTACGTTGAAATTTTAAGGGAAAATTTATGAAGAAAAGTGTTTGATTTGTTTTGTTTTAAATCACCGCATCTACTTTTTCAATGATTTAAGTGATTCCCTGTTTTATAATCTGCAATTACATTATGTGGTCTTGTGGACTACGTAAACTGGTGTGCTTGATGGGACACTCCCGCGCTGCTCCCGTGTGAGAAAATTCACCACTGGAGTTTTCAGGGTTCAACACTGCCCTTGTGATGCGTGCTAATTCTCAAAAGCATCCTTCGTAAGCACTTGCTTATTATTTATTTATTTATTTTTGGCATATTGTCGACCATTTATTATATCTTCTGTACTGCTGCGGCGGTACAACATAGAGAAGACTGAATGCACAGATAGAGTCTATCCTCTACTGTCCATGAGCAGCTGGGGAAAGGCTTAGTAATCAGTTGCTTGTACTAAATCAACAATTTATTCTGAAATATTATGCCACTGCGACAATATATTTTTATATATCATCTAACATATAGAGCATAGAGATTCTAGAGTATTTGGAGGGTATGTATATTAAGAAAGTGTATGTGAATACATATACACACACAGAGATTTATGTATTTAGAACATGTAGCTGCTCAAGTGAAGTTTGGGGCTCCTTATTCTCAGCACTGAATATATGTCTCATAAAAAACAATTGCTCCCACAGTTTTCTTTCCTGTATGAAATGATTAGACGTACATCAAAGGAAAGGAAATGGGCACTGCAGCAAATTGCTTTGCTTGGGGTCACACAGTAAGTGGGTGATTAGTGTTTGCTTTCATAGCCAGACCGTTTATATGTCTGTTACACAGCAAGGCTTCCACCCCAGGGATGGCAAGAAGGAAAATATCCAAAGTTGTGAAGGGCAGTGTTTAAAAAATGAGTTCTTTCTTTAGGATTTTTATGAATGCAGTTGATTTCCATTGGTATTATACATATATAAATAGAATATCTCATATATGATATGAGAAGTTTGGAAGTTGAGTAAAGAAGTATCAAGCCATAAGCTGACAAACTGAATAGAGAGATCAGTCCACTGGAAGCAGGAATTTAAATTTCAGGTAAATAGCAAAGGAGAATAATAGCAATTAGTTTCAAAGTGATCCTTTAAACAGCCCTCACTTGGAAACGTCTGTAAGGAACAATTTACCTTCCCAGACAATGTAAAGAATCTTTTCTATGCTTTTGCTGTTGGTATACTCTCCTTGGAGTATCCTTGCTAGGTGTTTCTAAATTGCCTTTCCTATGATTAGACCTTACTTATAATAGACAAGAAACCACTTAATGCCGTTGTATTTTATTGTAGAAAATTATTGCAAATCATTGCAAAATGTTAAAAAAAAAACCCAATGATATTTTCAGATTTTTTTTCTGGAAATGTTATTTCTTGAGTTGCCAGGAATATTTATAATGGTGTTATGATATGGTTTGCTCTATTGATTTACTGATAAGTTTATGTCACACTGTGACATTGCATGGTGTGCTGATCACCTGGTGAATTACAGCCTATTTTGGTAAATGGCTGCATGTTCAAATATGAGAAGGAATGTACTGTTATTCCAGTGTGGTTCATCTGAGCTCTGTAAGAGTATTAAAATACTTTCTGATGCTATGCTGTTGTGTAATTTGGTTTACTTTATTACTATGTTGCTCAAAAGTTTCTCCTTTTAAAGTCTTCATTTCATGAATGTTAATATTATATATTAAAAATAATATTTTCGACAAATTTAGACCCAGCATGCTGAACCAAACATTAAACACCACCCTTCCCATACACACCCCCCTCAAGATCAATACTTCTTGCTAGGTGCTGGGTGGGAGTGTTGATCGGCATGAGAGCAGGGAAGCTCTACAGAGGGACTTGGATAGATTGGATTGATGGGCCAATGTTAACAGTATGAGCTTCAACAAGGCCAAGTGTCAGGTCCTGCACTAGGGCCACAACAACCCCATGCATCGCTACAGGCTTGGGGAAGTGTGGCTGGAGAGCTCCCTGGCAGAAAAGGACCTGGGGATTCTGGTTGACAAGCAGCTAAATATGAGCCAGCAGTGAGCTCAGGTGGCCAAGAAGGCCAATGGCATCCTGGCCTCTATTAAGAAATAGTGTGACCAGCAGAAGTAGGGAGGTGATTGTCCCCCTGTACTCAGCACTGGTGAGGCCACACCTTGAGTGTTGTGTTCAGTTCTGGGCACCTCAACACAAGAGAGATGTCGAGGTGCTGGAGAGGGTGCAGAGGAGGGTAACAAAGCTGGTGGAGGGCCTGGAGAATAAATCTTCTGAAGAGTGATTGAAGGAGCTGGGACTTTCTAGTTTGAGGAAGAGGAGGCTGAGGGGAGACCTCATTGCTCTCTACAACTACTTGAAAGGACATTATAGAGAGGTTGGTGCTGGTCTCTTCTCACAGGTAATTAGTGATAGAACGAGAGGGAATGGCTTCAAGCTGCAACAGGGTAGGTTTAGGCTGAACATTAGGAAAGACTTTCCCAGAAAGAGTGGTCAGACATTAGAATGGGCTTCCCAGGGAGGTGGATGAGTTGCCATCCCTGAATGTGTTTAAGAGTCATTTAGATGTGGTGTTGGGGCATATGGTGTAGGGGAGAGCTTTGTGCTCCATTCAAATATCTATCAATCCTGCAATCAAACTTTTCTACTGGCTGGCCCAGATCAAACATTTTTTTTTTCAGTTACCTTGGAGATGCAAGAAAATTGTGAATCTTTTCTATAAGAAAGGAAAAGTTAGTGGGGGGACTGCATTTCAACTGAGGTACTAGGAATATGTAGCTATGGAAATTAAGAGTAAGGTACCATGTCAATGGCAAGTTGACTGCAGTACTGAAGTACTCATACATATGCAGTCTGTCTTAAAATGCAATTCTGCCAACATTTCCATTATTGTGGAAGTCCCCAGCCGTATGCGTGCCTCACGTAGATGACCGAAATCAACAGCATTATCCCCAAACTAGAGTTTGATTTTATCCCATTGACTTGTGCAACCTCCAGTCAACGATATAACAATATTCTTGCAGATGTGGGCTATTGACAGTAGATAACAAGGCTCCAGAGGAAACGAACACACGTTTTCCCTCTTGCAGTAATTGCCTATAGTATGGAAATGATTGCTTAGAACCACCTTCGATTCCCAATAAACCAAATAAAGGTTGTAAATGGAAATAGCTTATGTCCTGAAATAAATAAATTGCTTACAATGGGCAGCATCAGCAAGATGACTGTGAATTTTATATTGATTCACTTAAAGCTTTTTGTGGTTAATAAGATGAGAATGACAAGTACAAAGATTGTTATTCATATAACTAATAAAGATTTAGGGAGTCTTCATCCAATAGTGCTCCAAAGCACTATTGAATTAAGTTCTGAAAGCTGTGTTTGAGCAAAACTGTATTGATTTAAACCCCCATTGCATCTCTTTGTCTGAGGTCACTTTTGGATCTTCATATTTTTGTACTTGTGTTACTGGTTTCTTTTCTGTTGCTTTCTGCATAACACTGCACTGTTACTATGCTTATACAAACCAAAAACCAGCTAGAAGCAGAAAGCTCTAACTAAAGCTCTATATGGCTAAAGCTGTATAAATCAGGATAGATTCTGAAACAAAAAGTCCATAAAAAAGACTTGTATCTCCTGTGTGTCTGAGAATATAACGTGAAATGATCTCTCCACTCTAAAGGAGTGCAGTTAAAGCACAAGTAAATTTAAATAGGATTATCATAGTTTCCAGGCTAACTATATACTCACCCCAAATAGATGAATGCTTAAAACAGGGAATTATCTTAGTATCTGAGAAACAACTTCTTGGTGTGCAATGGCAACAGATTTGCAGTATGACATTAAGTAAGGTCTGCCTCTTTTTCAGTACTGTTTTGGTAAAATGGAGAAGGATATAGCTCTCCTGCTTAGCAAAGCTGGTAAATAGTATTAAAAATATGTACTTCTCAAATATTAAGGTGAGTTTTAGGACTAAAGCCATGTACAGTCTCTAAAATGCACTAGGGAAATCATCAATACATTTTGTGATCTTCACATGATTAAGAACATTCTGAAGGTCTTTTGTACTCACACACAGTGATGTCTTCACATTTTATACTGCACATTTAAAAGGATTATACATAGGAATATTTGCAGTATCCAATTTTGAATGCTTTCATTATAGTGAATGGGGAAGAATAACTTATTTACTTACTTGTATTTACCTTATCCTATTCTAAATACGCTATATATAATTATTTTTTTCCTTCAAGACTTAGCTATATATATGTTACTTCCATATGTAATATTTGTGTTACTAGGACAGGTTTCTCTTTTGACTATTTTACCCCAGGAGTTTGTATTTATGACCCAATTTCAATCGTTGTTATATCTTTCTGTTTTGCTCAAAGTCACTGAGATAATAACCAGCTCGTATACAAAAGTATCTATCTCCCATCATTGGAATTCCCCCTTCCATACTGGGTTTTATCATAATATGATCCTCTTTTATACCTCTAAGAATATCTTGAGTTTCAGCAAGTAGCACGTTCCTCTTTAATTTGAAAGAATTTAAATTTAGTATTTCTGTATCTCCTTAATGACATGAATATTCAGCAAAATGAGAGGCTCTCCCTTAGTTATTGTCATCTATGCCATTCAGTATCTGTCATTAACTCAATGATTAGTCCCACAATTTTATCTAGATACAGGTTGAGTACTTATCACAGTGACAAAAACATTACACATTTCATTTAGAGTGGTCTCATAGTATGTAATTTAATTCTTTTTTTTGGTTATCAGTGATTTCCATAACTTGCAGTGTAAAGCAGCCAGTGCGGAAGTCCTGAGAGGATGACGTTTCTTTACAGGAGGTGGTAATTTTGATCAGCAATAAAAACTGTGCTTACTCCCAAAAGGAAATTTTTTCCTACTTTAAGGCTGAAGCTTTAAGGCTGAAGGAGAAGCAATTAACACATAAGCAAAATCCAAGTATTTCTTTTTAAAAATAGAAAAATAACACGAAAACTTGTTAACCGCATCATGAAGAATTAGTTTTGTTATGTATTGTTATTCAGTGATGACAGAATTTACTTGTCCTGTCTGTTTCACTTAGGCCAGTTAAGATGCCCAAACCAAACAAAAAAGGAATTTAAAATATCTTCATTATCTTCTGTGAATGTGAGGGTTAAATAAGGATATGTACTAACTATGCATAAAGTAATTTTATAGAGATATAGCGTAATCGAGACTTCTGTGAAAAGTTCTCTCACGTTTATAAAACTAGATCATTTGTGAAAAAAGTTACATTTATGCTACTTCCAAAAGAAAGATGGAGAACTTTATACATCAGATCTGTTTAAACTACTCTATGTTTGGATCAGTCTGGTACACTTAAACCTCTTTACGGATTATATCTGCTAACACTTATCTAAATCAAAGCATCATTTGACCCAAGTGATTTATTGCTTGCTATTGAACACACAAAGGGACCAAAATCATCTGTATAAATAAATGAAGTAAAATGTTTGTACTTTGGACAAATGGCTTTTTTGTGATATTGCCTTCTCTAACACAAATGTGTGAGATGTGGTTTACAGAAGAGAAACAACTGAAACCAACAATAAATAAAGAAAAAAACCAGACACACACATGCAGAGAATAACATGATTGTTGGGAAAGTATATTAAACACAGAGATAGGCAAACAGATGTTTGGATTGTGGTTTCACACCCATGTACTAAGGGTGGTAGCAGACTTTCCATAAAAGAGGAAAAGAAAAAGTATTCTTCAAAGGCACAAAATATGCAAACGTAATGACAAGTGCAGTATCACTGTGTCTTTAACGGTATTCTCTTTATCTCTTTGTGTTTCCTGCTTTGGGAACCCCAAGTGACATCATGTCTGGCAAAAACTGGCAATGAATAATGTACTTTTTATGCAGTTCTTTCCCTTGAAGAATCCAATGTTGAAATATTAATTGTTTTTCTGTGTAAGTCCTAGATATATTTCTCTCAGCAAAGCTTTGACAGAACAACATAAAGATTTATCCACCACCATCCTAAACCCTAAGTAGAATTGGTAGCGAATGGCATCAACATCATCGACGTATTTTGAATTAAAAAAACCTAAAAAAGCATATGATTTAGTCCAAGTATAATTTCAGCCTGCAAATACTTGCCAGTCTGTGTGACTCTCATGCAGGAAGAAGGTGCATTTCTTGACTAGATTCATTTGGATTGTTTTGAATCAGAAAATAGCTTACATGCAAGCTCAGTTGCAAGTTGCCTATAATTTGAATGCTAAATATTCATATGACTTCTCATCTTTTTCCATGACACATATAATGCAAGGTACTAGAAAAAATAATTAATCTGTTGTATTCAATTATATTGAAATATTACTCTTCAATAACTTTATAAACGTGAGAGAACTTTTCACAGAAGTCTCGATTACGCTATATCTCTATAAAATTACTTTATGCATAGTTAGTACATATCCTTATTTAACCCTCACATTCACAGAAGATAATGAAGAAATTTTAAATTCCTTTTTTGTTTGATGTGGTTTGGGCATCTTAACTGGCCTAAGTGAAACAGACAGGGCAAGTAAATTTTCAGTGAAGTCAAGGAAAAAAAAAATCAATACTTTAATCTCATGTAAATTTCTTGATCTCTGTTCTGCAGGCAACAGGAAAATGTAAAAGGTCACAATGTTCATTTTTCATGCCAGATTTTTTTAATTATTATTTTATTTACTAATTGGGAACCAAGTCTGACAAGTTGCTACATGGTTTTTGAAAGTCTCATACATTTAATTGCTCCATGGTTTTTGAGGCTTAGTGCATTTACTGACGTGATTCTAAAATGTTGGGTGCTGAATTTTCAGAAGGTATGCTGTAACTATCCTAGAATTATATAAATATAAGAAAATGCAGTAATGCAAGAAGTATTCTTTTAAAATATGCTGGTATAAAATCACGTAGGACCCTATCTTCAGTTTCAGAAGAGCTGAAGCTTTTTCAAGCTGCTAGAGCCTCTGGGAAACTAAGTTTTCTTTCCTAAACTTGCGTTCAAATCTCCATGAAGATTACATTTAATGCAGATTTGATTCCCACTATCTTAATTTTCTCAGGCAAGAAAAAGGAAGCAAAGAACAGAAAGAATGATTTGGCATTTCTTTTGTTACTTAATCCTTACTATTCTTTATGGCAATAAGAAAAAACTATTTGCACATAGTCGTGTTAAAGGTGTCTTAAACCAACAATTGGTAACAAATGCAATGATAAGGCAAACGGATCATCCTCGGGTTACTTGGCTCGTTTAATATAATTAGTGAAAAATGGTGAAAAAAACCCAACCCAAACCATTGTTTTCCATTCATGACAGCAACACGTTGAGTCAGGAATGTGTCCCAGTAGGACTACTCAAAGACCTGCAGCTATGCTCTTGTTGCTATTTCTGATTGGGTTAGGGTATCAGAGTACCAGGACAGATTTCCTTGTCTTTGCATGTAAAGGGATAGATTCTGTCCAAAGATCTGTTTTCAATTTATTCTCTCCTTTTCAGGGGCTATGTTTTGTAAATCATTTCAAGAACAGAATAAAGTTTTTAGTGGTCACCTTGGGCTTTTGAGATGTTTGGTATGCATTTTTTACCTGGTCTAAAAATTACAAATTGAATTTCTTCGAGTTAGGGTAGGCTGGGCGTGTGTGTATGTATTTGGGGTGGTTTTTTGGTTGGTTGGTTTGGCTTGGGTTTGGGGTTCTTGTTTGGTTTTGGTAATTCATATGTAGGAAACTGTAGGATGACAGTGAATACTTTTTTTCTTTTTTTTTTTGCTCAAAGCATCAAAAAATTCAGTCAGCATTTTGACCTACAGATCTTGTTAATGATGAATCACACACAGTTGTTCACCACAGATTTTGAAGAAGGCCTTACACAAAAGTGTTGTAAACCTGTTTGTGTGTCTTATGAATATGACCTCAGCGATTCTAGAACTGTTCTGACTAGCATTCATAGAGCTACTTAAAGGGAAAGAGTCATAGACTTCCTTGTCTAAATAAATAAGTATACTTGTAAATGTATATGTATACTTGTATCTAATGTTATTGTACTGTACAAATCACTTATAGACGTGCTAGCAGCTCCATTGTAGCTAGCAGCTCCATTTGTTCCCCCAAATACACAGGGAAATCATGTAATTAGAGTATTTCTCCATAAGGTGTCTAAAAGCTCTTTAAGGGTGCTGTATTTGCATTGCAATCGTGCCCTGGTCTTTCAAATAGGATTAAAAAACATTTACTAAAGGTATAGACACTGCAAATGTCAAGAAGGTTGGTCTCTGTAAAAATGGGTAGGGAGACACGGAACCGTAATCAAGCTCTTAAATATATTCATGCATATTCTGCTCAATGCTTGATTTGCCATGATCTTCAGATGGGGGGAATTTAATTACTTTCTATCAATGGAAGGCTCTGGGGTTTTTATTGCGCTGGGGAGTGGTAGCTTGTTGCAAAAAAAAAAAATATTAAGCTGCTTAAAGAGATTCAGTCTTTAAGCCAACAGATTCCGTTACTTGAAACATAAGAGGTGAGAAATAAGCTACTGCAGAAACCACTTCATTCCTGCCAACACCCTATTAGACCTTTGGAGTAACTTGTTCTCAGTTTGGCTTCTGGTCAGTTATAGAGGCTGCACTTTGGGGTAGGTTTTGTTTCTTTACAATTGCCTTTTGTAGATAAAAATGTTTGTTTTGTTTTTCTCCCACAGAATTCCATGTGGTGAGGGAAGAAATTATTAGCTCCCCTTTCTAAAATGATTGTCTATTTAAAGCCATTTAGAAGCTATGGGCATTTTGTTTAAATTCTGTGCAACGTATTCAGCCTTTAGCAAGAAACTGCGAGGGTTATCATTATTACCTATGGACTATACATTGCTTTGCCTGACTTAATTATAACATTTGTTCCTTTAAGACTTTCACTCTAATAGAAAATAAAAACCTCTCTTGTTCATGTGTGTTTGAGGAAGTAATGATAAGGTTTCTATGCCAAGCTAAGTGAAATCTGGAAAACCTAAAGAAAGATTTGCAAACTAGGAAAAGGTAGGGGGCCAGTACATTAACAAAAAAAAAAAAAAGAAGGAAAATAAAGAAGCCTTTCATGGTTTCTCTGTGCTAATTTAACTATTATTTAAAATGTCCTCTGACAGCATTTGTAACATTAATTGTATAATGATTTTCTTGTATTTTAACTACAGTAATTAAAATGAGCAGAGACTGTTTCTTACTCCTGCTGCAATATAATGTTTTCACTTGACTGAAGCTGAACTGCAATTTGGCCTTTATGTTGTAAGGAAAAAACCACCAGGACTGCTGGGAGCAAATGGATCAATTAAACAATGTTCTTCTGTAATGAGGGTTACATCATTCTGCCAAAGATAAAAATCTGTAGCTGAATGTGTCACTAATGATATATGCCATCTTCTTAGCCCCATGATGGTAACCTATCAGGAGGCAACTATCAGGCTTAGCTTTCTATTGATCCTTGCATGTTCTGTTTCAGAAGTCAGTAAAAAGGGCAGATCAGCTAATTTTAAAATACTAACTTTATGATCAAAGGCTACTGGAAGATGAAAACAGCAATATGAATACTAAGCTGAAAATGCCATTTGTGAATATTTCTCTAACCTTTTTAGAGGTTAGAGAACCACAGGTTCACCACCGCAACTGCTTAAACACTGGGACCTTGAGGGCATCTGAGGAACAAGTGTAGGAATCTCATCACAGTGAGAAGGAAACACACTGAGCTGACAGCTCCCTAGGACCATCCAAGGAGGACAATCAGACTGTTGTCCCTGGATTGAAACCCACTCAGAGGGGTCAGTAGGGAAACTCCTCCCCTCAATGCTCTGCAGACTGAAGGAGTTCATGGTCTAAAAGGCTGTAGGGATGCAGGTGGAAGAGCATTTTGTGACTTTATAAAGTGTGTTATGGGGTGCTATATAAGGGGCTTGTGGCAATGTGTGAGACTTGGTGTAAACTGTTTAGGTAAAGGACCATAGGGAGGGATAAGGGTGGATCAAGGACAAAAAAGCATAGACAGAAAAGGAGATAAAAGAGTCTGGTCACACGTAAACAGGAGCTGGTCAGTGTAATTGTCTGACTCTGTGCCTTATCACTCCAGCCTATCCTGTGTTTTTATCAAATCATACTTCCAAATACAATCTCTGTGCCTATGCTCTCAGTTAGGACTGTGTAGGTGTGGGTGCCAGTGACCTTTGAGCTTGGGGCCTGTAGGTGCAAGTGCAGCAACAGGGGGTGACCAGGTGTCCGCTACTCTATAGCCTGAGTGTCTAAGACCAGGTATAGGAGACATCCTTATGCTGTGAGTGCACATGATGCACCAGCAGACTTCAGCACTGATTAGCTGGAGGGGGCTGCTCATGCTTGTGGGAGTGCTGTGTGCCTGTCTGTGTGGGTACTGGGAAGGGCACTGCTATGTGGTCACTGGAACTTTAAGTTATATAGCAGTAGTAAGAGCATACACGCAGGTGTATATATATATACATATGTATGAAAAGCCTTTATGCACACACACGTGGACACACACAATATATATATTTATATATACACAGATGTATATTGCATTGCATACATGTAATTATCATATAAAATTCTATATTAGTTATATGTATCTATAAAAATGCCTTTCTGACAATATGTAGTTAACATCCTGTTGTAGGCTAACCCTGGTGGGCAGTGAAGCACCCCACAGCCCACACTTTCCCCTCCCACAGTGGGATAGGGTAGAGAATCAGAAGGGCAAAAGCAAGAAAAGTCATGGATTGAGATAAAGACAGTTCAAAAGGTGAAACAAAGCTAGAAAAGCAATATAATAAATTCATTCACTACTTCCAATGTAGTGGCAAGCATGTACAGTCAAATCCTGGAAAGCAGGTCCTCAGCACCTGGAATGATTACTTGAGAAGACAAATCATAGAATCATAGAATGGTTAGAATTAGAAGGGACCTTAAAGATCATCAAGTTCCAAGCCCCCTGCCATGGGCAGGGACACCTCCCACTAGACCAGGTTGTTCAAAGCCCCATCCAGCCTGAACACTTTCAAGGAAGAGGCAGCCACAGTTTCTCTGGG